>JASAMX010006027.1:0-38526 GCA_030248175.1 Microlaimidae sp. YZB2_3
AAAAACCCAAAAATCTTGGGGCTCACATTCGACCCCAAGCTTACATTCAACACACACATCGCAAACACACACAGCAAAGCACGCAAAACACTCAAAATCATAAACGCACTCACAGCAACAACGTGGGGTAAACCAAAAGAAACACTCATACACACATACAAGGCAATCACTCGACCAATAATCGAGTATGCCAGCACAGTCTGGGCCTGGGGCCCCACTACATCACACACACAAATCAGCAAACTACAAACAATACAAAACACAGCTCTCAGGGTCGCAACAGGGCACACCACAGACACAAACACACACATCATACACACAGAGGCTAAAGTCCTCCCAATAGCAACACACATCCAACTCCACGCAAAACAAGCAAAATTGGCGGCCATGTACACAAACAACCCACTTAATTATTTAACACAACAACCTGCACCCAGCAGGCTCAAAAAGCAAACAATATTTCACAACAACAACTACACAACAAACATACCTACAGACATACACAACAAAACTTACAAAGCACTAAAACAACAAATCCACACAAACACAGTTACAAACCACAATACCAACTCTCCAATAAACCCAATACTTCAAGCAAAAGCACCAGAAATAAACAAAGAGGAAGAAAATCTTTCTCGCGGGGTCAAGAGGACCCTCGCCCAACTCAGGAGGCAGAAATCTCCTTCCCTCACTCCTACCACACAAAATCAATCCAACACAAACACACATCACCAAAGTGCCCACTATACAAAGCAACAAATCCACACATCAACACCAGACCTGTCTGACATACACACAAATACAACTCCACTACAAATAAACAAGCACAATTGGCAGCCATGTACAACCAAACAACCCAATAAATTTTTTAGCACACATTCGCACCCAGCAGGCTCACATCAAGAAACAATATTTCACAACAACAACTACACACAAAATATAAGAATAAAAAAAATAAAAGCAAAAAAAAAAAACACAGTTACAAAGCACACAAAGACACTCCAATAAATCCAATACTTCAAACAACGCACTCACCAACAACAACGTGGAGCAAATCTTCCTCCGGGTCGGGCCCTCGCCCCTCGGGCGGGAAATCTCCTTTCCTCTACTCCTACCTACACAAATCAATCCACACAACACACATCACCAAATGCCAGACACAAAACACAAAACATCAACAACAGCCAATCATTCAGACCCATCTCAATCATATCCGCACTCGCAAAAACTTGCGCGAGATAGACTGATACATCCATACATCACAACACAAATCAAAAACTATCAATCCCTCCTCTATCACCCACACATTCAACATTACACCGCAGACATACAAAACAATACTCAACACACAGCACACTCCAAACACATCAAAACAACATTCACAAATTACAAAAAAGCAAGCTGGCAAGCATTCACCGCACACATAGAAGACAACATACAAACACTCCCACCCACCACAAACATACATCAAGTAAACAAAGCATTCACAAAACTCATTTACAAAATTCAAGCAGACAAAGCACATTTTCCCAAAGGTCACATTAAGCACACAAACATGCCACTATCACAACATATCATACAACTTACACAACAATGCAACGCACTCAGACAAGCAGACTCCAAACATCCAAACATACAACAGCTAAACAAACAAATACAAAAACAAATAGCAGAACATAAAGCAAACATCTGGCAGCAACACATCACAAAACACTTTACCCACAAACACAACTCTTACAAACTATACAACACAATAGCACAACTCAACAACAAAAAACAACGTACAGACAAAAACAGGGCAATCACATTCAACACAAAAACAATCACTCGCCCATACAGCATAGCAAAACATTTCAACAAACAATTTACACAATCCACAACTCACAAAACAAACAAAACATACCGCAAAATTACACGCGCAATCAAACAACTAAAATCCACACCCATCACACTAAAAACTAAACAAACAATCACAGCAATTTAAAACAGCAAAACAAACAACTCAGTTGGCCTTGACAACACAAACATACAGAACCTCAAACACCTCGGTCAAAAAGCACAACAATACCTCACGCAACTACACACAAACATCATAAACACAAACACAATACCGCACAGTTGGAAACTTACCAACTACATTCTAATACCTAAACCCAACAAAAAATCAACAACAGTCAATCATTCAGGCCCGACTCACTCATTTACAAAAACTTGGAAAAAAAATCATACTTCCATACATCACAGGCAACATACTAAACACAACATACAAACACGGCTTCAAAAACAACACTCCACATACACAGCATTAGAAACATTATACACTCACATAGCAGCAGGTTTCAAAAAACCAAAAACACCACACCTCACAGTTGTCGTAGCTCTGAACATGTCCAAAGCATTCGACACTGTCAATCACCACACACTCATACACAAACTCACACAAACACAAATATTAACAACAATCACAAAATTCATAAACAACTACATCAAAGGCCGCAAAGCATACACCACATGCAACAACCACAAATCAAAACAAAAACTCATAAAAACAGGAGTCCCACAAGACTCCTGTCTATCACCTACACTATTCAACATCCACACCGCAGACATTCCAGCACCATAGGTGGGCAGGGGGGGGGGTTGGGGGGGGTTATACCCCCCAAAATTTCGGATTTTGAGGACACCCCCCCCCCTAAATTTGGGGTACCCGGGGACACCCCCCCCCAAGTTCGCCGCCCGGAGAAAATTTTTATAAAGTGTTATAAAGCGACTAAAAAAAATTTTCCCGCGCTTCGCGCGGAGAGTTAATTGGTAATTGATAAATTTATCTTAGTTTTTCGATTACAAATCGATTATCCCGTTCAGTAGTTAAGGTATACAGTTTAATAAAACTACTATAAACACTACTATTATCCTTTAGTTAACGTTTTAAACGCATGTTTTAAATGTGTAGGTATAACAAACCTTAAATTTTGTAATAAGTATCATCTGGCTGGAATTAAAATTTCTAGTGTATTTTAGCACCTTAATTAAAAAAAATTTTCCCTGGGGGGCATTCTGCCCCCCGGACCCCTGGGACAAGGGGCTCCGCCCCTTGACCCCGCTGGGGGGGGCTCTCGCCCCCCAGACCCCCCATATCTGTGGGGCTGTCGCCCCCAGACCCCCCTTCAGGGGCAGTAGGGCCCCCAGACCGCCCCCCTCGAAATGAAAACCAGGGCACGCCACTGCAAAAGGGGGGGGGGGTTCTGCTCTAACCCCAAATCTTTCCCTTTGCCGACCTAAAAGAGGTGTCTTAGACCATAGGTGGGCAGCCTCTCCGATTTTGGGGGGGGGGGGGGTGTAGGGGGTTCAAATTTTAGGGGGGGGGGGGGGGTGTCCGGCAAGACCCAAATTTTGAGGGGGGGAGGGTGTACCCAATATTTCCGCGCTGCCTTAAAATGGGCTTAAAACGCGTAAAAAACGTAAAACAAGCTTATAAATGCTTTAAGACTGTGTAAAATTGAAATAAGACCTTATTGCAACTTACAAATTTTATTTTTTAATTCTTTTATTAATAATGTGTTTATATATTTTTATAATTAGATTAGAAATCATAGTTTTTTTTAATAATTACGTAATAATAGAATAGTATAGTAATATTATTGTCTTGATTATAAAGTCAAGTATCACAAACTTTTTAATCCATAATCTAATATTTAATTAAAGATTATATACATACATGGGCGTAGCCAGGGGGTTAGAGACACCTCTTTTAGGTCGGCAAAGGAAAAAATTGGGGTTAGACAGACCCCCCCCCTTTTGCAGTGGCGTGCCCAGGATTTCATTTCGAGGGGGGGCGGTCTGGGAGCCCTACTAACCCTGAAGGGGGGTCTGGGAGGCGGCAGCCCCCCAGATATGGAGGGTCTGGGGGGCGAGAGCCCCCCCGCAGGGTCAATGGGCGGAGCCCCTTGTGGGGGGTCTGGGGGGCAGAATGCCCCCCGGGGGAAAAATTTTTAATTTAAGGCGCTAAAATACACTTGAAATTTTAATTCCAGATGATACTTATTACAAAATTTAAGGTTTGTTATACCTACACATTTAAAACATGCGTTTAAAACGTTAATTAAAGGATAATAGTAGTGTTTATAGTAGTTTTATTAAACTGTATACCTTAACTACTGAACGGGATAATCGATTTGTAATCGAAAAACTAAGACAAATTTATCAATTACCAATTAACTCTCCGCGCGAAGCGCGGAAAATTTTTTTTAGTCGCTTTATAACACTTAAAAAATTTTCTCCGGGAGGCGAATTGGGCGGGGGGCGTCCCCGGGCACCCCAAATTTAGGGGGGTGGGTGTCCTCAAAATCCGAAATTTTGGGGGGTATAACCCCCCCAACCCCCCCCCCTGCCCACCTATGCTCTAGACCCCCCTGGCTACGCCCATGTATGTATATAATCTTTAATTAAATATTACTATACTATTCTATTATTACGTAATTATTAAAAAAACTATGATTTCTAATCTAATTATAAGAATATATAAACACATTATTAATAAAAGAATTAAAAAATAAAATTTGTAAGTTGCAATAAGGTCTTATTTCACAGTTTAATACAGTTTATAAGCTTGTTTTACGTTTTTTTATGCGTTTTAAGCCCATTTTAAGGCAGCGCGGAAATATTGGGTACACCCTCCCCCCTCAAAATTTGGAAGTCCCCGCCGGACACCCCCTCTTAAAATTCGACCCCCCCCCGATACCCCCAAAATCGGAGAGGTGCTCATGTTCTAGTATTACCGCACCAAAAGGGTACACATCATAACATATGGATAGTCGAGCATCACAATATACTGATTGCACCAAACGAACACATAGCAATGAGACGAATACAACTATAGCTACACGTAGAAGAGTATACAGACAAACACCATACTCACATTAAAATGCACAACATTTTGACTATTCACATCAGACCCTGCAGAGGTACAACACAACTTATCACTACAAATAAATAACAAAAATACACTCATCACAACCAAAAACTCGGGGCTCACTTTGACCCTAAGCTCTTAATATTTAAATATATTGCAACACACATCAAAGCACGCAAAAACACCTAAATTCATAAATGCACTCACAGCAACATCGTGGGGTAACCCCAAAAGCAACATTCACAATAATAAGGGGATCACCAAATATCGATATGTATACACAAAAACCCGGGGCCCAGACCCAAACACACAAATCAAAACTGCAACAACAAAACTGCTTCTCAGGGTCGACAAGGGCAGCACCCACAAACACAAACATCATAATATAAGAGGCTAAAGTCCTCCCAATAGCAACACACGAATACAACTTTATGTAAACAAGCAAACGTATTAGCAAACATGTACACACAACAATCCACTCTACCACTTAACACAACAACTTAAACGCAGCCAGGCTCAAAAACCAAACAATATTTCAATAACACTATTCACTACACAAAGAAACATTCCAACAGACATACACAATAAAACTTACAAAGCACTTAAACAACACATCCACATAAACACAGTCGCAAATCACATCAACAAAGGTTTATGTATAAATCTTGGTCAAACTTGACAACCACACTCCTCTGATGATGCCGCAACCCTGTGTGTTCTTTGCCCAGGTGTTGTTCAACCCTGGTTCGTTACGTTTGGCACGCTCCTCGCCTTGCTCACCCCCTCTTCCCACTCCCGTAGGAGATCAGCAACCGCTGCAGGGTTCGCCCAAAGGACTTCTGGCCTCAAGGCCGTATTAATGTTAGTGTGTGCATGTGAAAAGATGTTGTGTTGTGTGTATTTGTGTTTTACATAGCAGCGGGCAATTTGGTGATGTGTATTGTGTCTGTGTGGGATTGATTTTGTGTAGGTAAGAGTAGAGGAAAGGAGATTTCCCTGCCCTGAGTTGGGCAAGGGTTCTCCTGACCCCGCGAGGAAGATTTTCTTTCTCGTTGCTTATTGTTGGTGCTTTTGTTTGAAGTATTGGGTTTATTGGAGTTTTGTTGATGTGATTTGCGACTGTGTTTATGTGGATTTGTTGTTTAAGTGCTTTGTAAGTTTTATTGTGTATGTCTGTTGGAATGTTTCTTGTGTAGTTGTTGTTGTGAAATATTGTTTGGTTTTTGAGCCTGCTGGGTGGAAGTTGTTGTGTTAAGTGGTAGAGTGGATTGTTTGTGTACATGGCTGCTAATTTTGCTTGTTTTGCGTGGAGTTGGATGTGTGTTGCTATTGGGAGGACTTTAGCCTCTGTGTGTATGATGTGTGTGTTTGTGTCTGTGGTGTGCCCTGTTGCGACCCTGAGAGCAGTGTTTTGTATTGTTTGCAGTTTGTTAATTTGTGTGTTTGAGTGTGTTGTGGGGCCCCAGACTGTGCTGGCATACTCGATTATTGGTCGAGTGATTGCCTTGTATGTGTGAATGTTGCTTTTGGTTTACCCCACGATGTTGCTGTGAGTGCATTTATGATTTTAAGTGTTTTGCGTGCTTTGATGTGTGTATTTGCGATGTGTGTGTTAAATGTAAGCTTAGGGTCAAAAGTGAGCCCCAAGATTTTTGGGTTTTTAGTTGTGATGAGTGTTTTGTTATTTATTTGTAGTGATAAGTTGTGTGTTGTACTCTGCAGGGTCTGGTGTGAATAGTGTGGATGTTGTTTTGCTTGCGTTTAATGTGAGTTGGTTGTTGTCTGTCCATGTTTGTATTGCGTGTAGGTATAGTTGTATTAGTTGTTGTGCTATGTGATGGTTTGGGTGCGATGCGTATATTGTGATGTCGTCTGCATATGTTATGATGTGTACGTTTGGTGGTGGTGCTGGACATAGGTGGGCAGCCTCTCCGATTTTGGGGGGGTATAGTGGGGTCAAATATTCAGGGGGGGGGGGGTTTCCGGCAAGACCAAATTTTGAGGGGGGAGGGTGTACCCAATATTTCCGCGCTGCCTTAAAATGGGCTTAAAACGCGTAAAAAAACGTAAAACAAGCTTATAAATGCTTTAAACTGTGTAAAATTGAAATAAGACCTTATTGCAACTTACAAATTTTATTTTTAATTCTTTTATTAATAATGTGTTTATATATTCTTATAATTAGATTAGAAATCATAGTTTTTTAATAATTACGTAATAATAGAATAATATTATAGTATAGAAATATTTAATTAAAGACCACGAAGACAGCACGAGGTGCCGCCCCCCACTAGCCGTCATCCACAGTAGAAGCGGTGTAATGGGCGTAGCCAGGGGGGTCAGGAGCATAGGTGGGCAGGGGGGGGTTGGGGGGTTATCCCCCCCCAAAATTTCGGATTTTGCTGACACCCCCCCCCCCTAAATTTGGGGTACCCGGGGACACCCCCCCCCCCAAATTCGCCTCCCGGAGAAAAATTTTTAAGTGTTATAAAACGACTAAAAAAAATTTTCCGCGCTTCGCGCGGAGAGTTAATTGTTAATTGATAAATTTATCTTAGTTTTTCGATTACAAATCGATTATCCCGTTCAGTAGTTAAGGTATACAGTTTAATAAAACTACTATAAACACTATTATCCTTTAATTAACGTTTTAAACGCATGTTTTAAATGTGTAGGTATAAGAAACCTTAAATTTTGTAATAAGTATCATCTGGAATTAAAATTTCAAGTGTATTTTAGCGCCTTAAATTAAAAATTTTCTCCCCCGGGGGGCATTCTGCCCCCCGGACCTCCCTGACAAGGGGCTCTACCCCTTGGCCCCGTTGGGGAGCTTTCGCCCTCCAGACCCCTCATATCTGGGGGGTTGCCGCCCCCCAGACCCCCCTTCAGGGTTAGTAGGGCCCCCAGACCGCCCCCCCCGAAATGAAATCCTGGGCACGCCACTGCAAAAGGGGGGGTCTGTCTAACCCCAAATTTTTCCCTTTGCCGACCTAAAAGAGGTGTCTAGACCCCCCCCCCTGGCTACGCCCATGTATGTATATAATCTTTAATTAAATATAAGATTATGGATTAAAAAGTTTGTGATACTTGACTTTATAATCAAGACAATAATATTATTATTCTATTATTACGTAATTATTAAAAAAACTATGATTTCTAATCTAATTATAAAAATATATAAACACATTATTAATAAAAGAATTAAAAAATAAAATTTGTAAGTTGCAATAAGGTCTTATTTCAATTTTACACAGTTTTAAAGCGTTTATAAGCTTGTTTTACGTTTTTTTACGCGTTTTAAGCCCATTTTAAGGCAGCGCGGAAATATTGGGTACACCCCCCCCCCCCCCTCGAAAATTCAACACCCCCCTCTGGGCCCTCTTGCCGGACCCCCCCATGCCCCCCCCAACATACAAAAACAAAACAGGAGGGACCCACCTCCCCCCGCCCCCCCCCCCGCATTAGATGCGCTTTGGCAGGGGTACCTCCCGGATTTTTTTTTTGGAGGGGGGTGTCCGGCTAGACCCAAATTTTAACCCCCCCCCACCCCCCTCCACCTATTATATATTACTATCACTATATTATACCAGATATTCCGCGCTGCCTTAAAAGCTGGGCTTAAAACGCGTAAACCCCCCCCAAAAATCATTAGAGTTCCTCACCCTTAAAACAAGCTTATAAACGCTTTAAAACTGTGTAAAATTGAAATAAGACCTTATTGCAATTTTTCTTTGTGTATGTGTTTATATTTTTTCTTAGAAATTTTATTTTTTAATTCTTTTATTAAAAATGTGTTTATATATTTTAAAAATAAAAAAAAAAAATTATAATAAATAAAATATAAATAAAAATAGATAGAATAATTAGTATAATATTATTGTCTTGATTATAAAGTCAAGTATCACAAACTTTTTAAATCCATAATCTTATATTTAATTAAAGATTATATACATACATGGGCGCGTACCGGGGAGCACCCTCTTTAAAGTCGGCAAAGGGAAAAATTTGGGGTTAGACAGACCCCACTTTTGCAGTGGCATGCCCAGAATTTCATCTCGGGGGGGCGATCTGGGGGCCCTACTAACCCTAAAGGGGGATATGGTGGGCGGCAGCCCCCCAGATATGGGGGGGGGGGCGAGAGCCCCCGGGGTCAAGGGGCGGAGCCCCTTGTCAGGGGGGTCCGGGGGGGGGCAGTATGCCCCCCCGGGGGAAAAATTTTTAATTTAAGGCGCTAAAATACACTTGAAATTTTAATTCCAGATGATACTTATTACAAAATTTAAGGTTTCTTATACCTACACATTTAAAACATGCGTTTAAAACGTTAATTAAAGGATAATAGTGTTTATAGTAGTTTTATTAAACTGTATACCTTAACTACTGAACGGGATAATCGATTTGTAATCGAAAAACTAAGATAAATTTATCAATTAACAATTAACTCTCCGCGCGAAGCGCGGAAAATTTTTTTTAGTCGTTTTATAACACTTAAAAAATTTTCTCCGGGAGGCGAATTTGGGGGGGTGTCCCCGGGTACCCCAAATTTAGGGGGGGTGTCAGCAAAATCCGAAATTTTGGGGGGTATAACCCCTCCAAACCCCCCCTGCCCACCTATGGTGCTGGAATGTCTGCGGTGTAGATGTTGAATAGTGTAGGTGATAGACAGGAGTCTTGTGGGACTCCTGTTTTTATGAGTTTTTGTTTTGATTTGTGGTTGTTGCATGTGGTGTATGCTTTGCGGCCTTTGATGTAGTTGTTTATGAATTTTGTGATTGTTGTTAATATTTGTGTTTGTGTGAGTTTGTGTATGAGTGTGTGGTGATTGACAGTGTCGAATGCTTTGGACATGTTCAGAGCTACGACAACTGTGCGGTGTGGTGGTTTTGGTTTGTTGAAACCTGCTGCTATGTGAGTGTAAAGTGTTTCTAATGCTGTGTATGTGGAGTGTTGTTTTTTGAAGCCATGTTGGTATGTTGTGTTTAGTATGTTGTTTCTGATGTATGGGAGTATGATTTTTTTTCCAAGTTTTTGCGAGTGCGGATATGAGTGAGATGGGCCTGAATGATTGACTGTTGTTGATGTTTTTGTTTGGTTTTGGAATTGGAATGTAGTTGGAGAGTTTCCAACTTTGTGGTATTGTGTTTGTGTTTATGATGTTAGTGTAGAGTTGTGTAAGGTATTGTAGTGCTTTGTTGCCTAAATGTTTAAAGTGGTGTATGTTTGTGTTGTCTGGCCCGACTGAGATGTTTGTTTTGCTCTGTTGTATTGCTGTGATTGTTTGTTGTATTGTTAGTGTGATGGGTGTGGATTTTAGTTGTTTGATTGCGCGTGTAAATTTGCGGTGTGTTTTGTGAGTTGTGGTTTGTCTAAATTGTTTGTTGAAATGTTTTGCAATGCTGTATGGGCGAGTGATTGTTTTTGTGTTGAATTTAATTGCCCTGCTTTTGTCTGTACGTTGTTTTTTGTTGTTGAGTTGTGCTATTGTGTTGTATAGTTTGTGAGAGTTGTGTTTGTGGATAAAGTGTTTTGTGATGTGTTGCTGCCAGATGTTTGCTTTATGTTCTGCTATTTGTTTTTGTATTTGTTTGTTTAGCTGTTGATGTTTGGATGTTTGGAGTCTGCTTGTCTGAGTGCGTTGCGTTGTTGTGTGAGTTGTGTGATATGTTGTGATAGTGGCCTGTTCTGTTTGTGTGCTTAATGTGACCTTTGGGAATATGTGCTTTGTCTGCTTGAATGATGAGTTTTGTAAATGCTTTGTTTGCTTGATGTATGTTTGTAGTGGGTGGGAGTGTTTGAATGTTGTCATCTATGTGTGCGGTGAAAGCTTTCCAGTTTGCTTTTTTGTAATTTGTGAATGTTGTTTTGCTGATTTGGAGTGTTGTGTGTTAGTGTTGTTTTGTACCTGTTGTGCTGTGTTGTTGGTGTTGGTTGTGAGTGTTTGTTGTTTGTGTTGTGTTGTTTTGTTTTGGTGTTTGTTTGTTGTTTTGTTTTTGTGGTTACTGTTTTTTGTGTTTGGTGTAAGGTGTGTAATTGGCAAGATCATGTTGGTTGTTGTTTATATTGTTTAAGTGTAGTTTGCCCGCATTTTGCATGTACCCAGTGTGGTGTGTGTTTGTTTTTGCATTGTATTAGTGTTTGTTTATTGGTGATGTTTTTGTTGCATATATTACATGTGCCGTATACTACTGTGACCCTGGGACCAGGGTTGGTTTCGACATCCTCCGCGCGCAGTATTTGAAGCTCCAACCAGAGCGAAGGTTTCGGATTGGAGCTTGGCAAAAAGGTGCCAGTCGGTGACTGGTTTTGGTGCGATCCAGATTTGAAAACGAAGCATTGAAGGATGTTGTTTCGCTTCGTTTTGCATTCCCACCACGAGCAGGCCTGGATACTGGAAACCTGCCTGGACCCTCTTCCTAGCTTTCAAAGGGCCATTTACTAAGGATGGCTACCCTCCATAGGTGAGAAAGGGGAGGGGGCAGGGTGGAGTCCACCCCCCCTGGCCTCGAAATTTTGGGGCCCCCCCCCTAGACGAAAATCTAGGGGGGCCCCCTCCCCCCAAATTTCAAAATTTTTTACCCCTGACCCCCCTCTAGATTTTGAAATCTGACCCCCCCTCCCCCCTCGGGAAAATTTTAGGTACCTTTTTTATACTAAATTTTCTTCCAAAAACCTGAATTTTCATCACATATTCATGATTTTACACCCTTTTTATACATGAATATGGCTTTTTATTCAATAAAATGTAGTATTATCCTATAAAAAGAACAATTATTAAAGTTATTATGGTTTAAAACTGTTTTGCTTTGGACACCGGACCCCACCTGACCCCCCTCTAGATTTCAAAATTTCGCACCCCGGGTCGACCCTCCCTAAAAAGCTAGGGGGGGTCCGGACCCCCCTGGGACCCCCCTCCTAGAATTCAAAATCCGATTTAGCCCGGGTAACCACCCCCCCCTAGCTTTCCCGACCGTGCTCACCTATGCTACCCTCCCTAGCTTTTGGGTTTATTCTCACCTGTGCAGGGTACCTCTTTTGCAGACCTGTGCACTGCCCCCCCCGGGGTTTAAACGGGGGGGCAACTTTTTTGAAACGGGGGGGGGCAAGCAGGGGGATAGGAAAAAAAGAGAAAAAAAGAAGGGAAAAGAGAAAAAAGGGACAAAAAAAGCGAAAATAAGGTAAAAATAGGTCTACAATAATAGGCTTAAAATACATTGAAATAGGCTAAAAACTGCAAAAAAATCGCGATGATGGCGTCATCATAGGTCAAAAATGGCGTCCTAATTTTAGGGTACTTTTTCATTTTTTGGCGGGGGCATTAAAACGGGGGGAGGACAAATCCTCCAATAAAACGGGGGGTCATTTCCAGACCGTGCACAGGTCTGCTCTTTTGTAATTATTATTATAAACTTCATAAAGAATGTTATCCACCACACTTTACAATTATAATTTTAGCACAAAAAAGCGGACCTCACAAATTCTCTGGATGTGATTTTTGAAAACGGGGACAATTCCAGCAGTATGCTACAAAAATCGAGCCATTCCAAAAAAATTTCGTCGTCGAATTGTACAAAAGCTTCCACCGGCTCTGCGCTCAAAAATAATGAAAATAACAAAACAACGGGTATCGCGAAGAACGTTTGTCACGAGGTGGCTAATAAAGCGGAAGAAAACGCTGGGAACTCCGAACTTCCGAAAAAAATTCCGGTGGGACCAAAAATTTATCTCTACATCCAAATGCAGCTGTGCCAGGAGCGGAGTCTCAACCTTTGGCTGAGGGAAAATAACGCGGAGGAAGTGCGGGCGGCGGCGGAAGCCAAAATTCTAGCCTGGTTCGCCCAGATCGTGGACGCCCTACAGTACGTCCACGAGTGCGGACTCATGCACAGGGATCTGAAGGTAAAGATCTCAAATTCGACCGCTTTTTTTTGGTTTAGTTGCATTTATTCAAAAATTATTTTATAAAAATAAACTTTACGTTTATAAAAAATATATAGCAAGATGTCCATACTGGATTACTCTCATCAAGTCTATAAACTTTCGAAGTTTTTAAACTTAACATTGTATATTTACCTAACAGACCTGTGCACGGTCTGGAAATGCCCCCCCCCCGCTTTATTGGAGAATTTGCCCTCCCGTTTTAGTGCCCCCTCCACGCCCAAAAATAAAACGTACCCAAAAATTTTGGCGCAATCATCGCAAAATTTTTCAGTTTTTAGCCTATTTCAATGCATTTTAAGCCATTTTAGTCATGTTTTTACCTTAATTTCGCTTTTTTGTTCTTTTTTTCCCTTTTCCCTTCTTTTTTTCTCTTTTTTCCTCTTTTTTCTTCCCTGCTTGCCCCCCCCCCCGTTTCAAAAAAGTTGCCCCCATGCCCCCGTTTTAGAATTGCCCTTCCTCATCCCCCCCCAAATAAAACCCCGGGGGCAGTGTTCAGGTCTGCAATACAATACAATAATGCCTATGTGCTCAAAAACACTTCATCGTACAGACAAGGCTCCATCATCCTAACTTGCGCTTTTTAGAACGGAGCATTTTATCGTCACTACATCAAAATGTAGTGACGATAAAATGTACAAGTCGGAGTCATTATAAAATACTTGTAACTGTGATCGTTCTGTAGTGAATACGACGAAGGCGACTCATTTCAACGAAAAATAAAGGAAATCGTTTTGTAATTATTAAATTTTTATTTTTTGCGGTGTACATTAATAGTTTAAGGCGTGTGGAGCTCAGATGACCGTCACGGGACATTTAGAAAAAAATGCAGATGCAACAGCCAGTCTTCCAGCCAGAAAAAAAATTTCCACAAAAAAAATTATCTTTCTTGGTGGTGGAAGTTAAATGAAGAAATCCATAAATTTTATTCAAAATTGTTTAAATTGCTTTTAGCCTGCAATAAATGGGTTAAACATTAATCTTTTTTTATATTTTATGTTATTGGTTTTTTTTTTAATTTTCAGCCGTCCAATATATTTTTCGACAAGAACGAAAATATCAAAATCGGAGATTTCGGCCTGGCAACTGCAATGCTACCGGGCTCGGACGAGGAAGGCGCGACGGCGCTAGAAGCGGGGGCGGAAAGCGCCGCGGCGCCGCCGCCACACGCCAAGCGTCACAACCACCACACCGCCCGCGTGGGCACCCAACTGTACATGAGCCCCGAACAGGTGAGGAATAATGTTAGAAAATAATCATTTAATTTTGGAAAGTTAAGGCTGGTTCACACCGGTGACATGTAACAAGGCGTTCCGCGCGCGTTTATTTATACCCCTACTTAGTGATGGGCAGTTCCGGGTTCCGGATTTTCCGAGCAAAATTTGGAATTCCGGTTCCTGCTCCGGATGTTTGGAAAATTTAAATTCCGGTTGTGGTTTCGGTGTTCAGGGTGTTTCCTAGTTTAATAGGATGTTCCGGGCAAAATATGGAATTCCGGTTCCTGTTTCGGATTTTTGGAAAATCTCAATTCTGGTTCTGGGGGTTCCGCAGTTCCGCCTATCACTACCACCACTACATCGTCAGTACGTCAGTTGTCGCTGCAATGTTAACAGGTTGTAATTTGTCACTCTAGTGTAAACCAGTCTTTAGGGTATTAGGAGGCACATTTTTTTACGTGTATTCCTTCATTTTGAATTTAATTCAGTACAATTTGTCACTCTAGTGTAAACCAGTCTTTAGGGTGTTAGGAGGCGCATTTTTTTACGTGTATTCCTTCATTTTGAATTTAACATATCTTTGGTTAACGCCTACGGGAATCGGCGTTTTAAAACCCCAATTAAAGGTAATTAAAATTAGGATACTTTACTTGGTTTTTTTTTTTTTATTTTTTTGTTTTTTTCATGTGATATATTTTGTTTTAAAAAAATTAAATTTTTACTCGTTTTAAACAGCACATAAGAAACAAAAAAAAGTAAAAAAAAAATCTAAAAAAAAAAACAGCCGCGCAAACAAAACAAATAAAAAATAAGAAATAAAAAAAAAAAGTAGAAAAAAATTAAAAAAAAAAAAATAGAAAAAAAAAAAAAAAAAAAAAAAAAAAAAAAAAAAAAAAAAAAAAAAAAAAAAAAAAAAAAAAAAGTGACGAAATTAAATGCACATATTAATTTTCAATACTTTTTAATTCTTTATTTTTATCCAAGGGGATTAATATTAATACAAACAAGTGGGTTTTAAAACGTTGATTTTATTTTTAAAAATAAGGTAATCTATAAGATAGGTAGTAATAATTCTACCCCAAAATAATGTGTTTTTTTTTCAACTGACGGCTATAAAACAGTGAAATTTCCTTGATTCCATCTCTTAAATTAATTATTCTAAAGCGTTTTTTTTTTCTTCATTTTTATGTTATTTTATACGTACGTGTTTAATAAGTTTTTGAAAAAAGAATAAGGAATAGCTCGGAATAGGGTGTCCCGAAGTTTCATCCCCAGGATTTGATCTCCGAGCAGATGATTTGACAAAGTTTTGCTTGATTTTTAGGTTTTCCTTAGACTTAGAAAAATGTAAAGTTTTCATTCTGTGGTTTATGGCTAAAAATTACGTTGCTAAAACATTTTGTCGTTTCACTTCCGAGGATCAGCTGCTCAGGGATCAAATGCTGGTGATCAAATCTTCTAAAATCCGGAATAGTGCTCCGGAGCTCTAAAAATCTAAGCAATTGTTAGCTCTTGTAATAGAAATACTATTCTTCATTATTAAACGCTTTTTAGGCCGCTGGTCAGCCTTATACGTATAAAGTGGACATTTTCTCGCTCGGATTGATATTTTTGGAAATGCTTTTACCATTCGATACTCAAATGGAAAGAATAAAAACGCTGCAAGACGCTAGAATACATAAGTTTCCAGCAGAATTTCAGGAACAATTTTCGAAAAAAGTAAATTAAATTAAAATTATAATTAAAACTTTTTGACAATTTTGTCAGGTTTGTTTAGTAATAAAGGACTTGTCTGTTCCGGGTAATATAAAAATTCGATTTGTGACAGTGCTCTTTTGAAGTTGTTTTTTTAATTTTGTTTGCTGTCACCGACAAGACTAGTTTGTAGAAAAACGTTTTCTTGGTGTACTCGACAAAAAAATATTTTTTACCAATTTCTAATAATAAACTTTGAAGACTTTGCGTATTTTTTATAAATCTCTAAAAAAACTGAAATCAATCCATTCTAAAACACGATTATTGGCACCAAGATTTTCCATAACTTTCGTGTTTTTTTTTAAATTCACATTTAAATTTTAGGCATTTTTTTATTATTTTGTGTTGTGCTAAAATGTGTATTACTAACAAGTCCGTAGCCAGGTGGGGTGGATTGGCGGATTAATCCCCCTCAAATTATGGGAAGGCAAAAAATTTTGGAAGGGTTTTTCAAAAATTAGGAAAAAACTTTTTTTTATTCACTCCGAAATGTATTAAAGCAATCTAAAATACATAAAATAAGAGTGATTTAAGATCATTAAATCTTTTGTGTGCAACAATAAAAAATATTCATTAACTCAAAACATTAGTGCAGTAAATTAAAAAAAATTTATTTTGTTTAAAAATATTTGCATAACAGCGGCAGTATCAAAAAACAGGAAGTAAAGGTTTTTTTAAAGTAAATTGTAAAATGGTATTAATGCCTTAAAACTCTTTAAAATTATAACTTTTATTGTTGTATTATTTTTTTTAAAAAAATTAGAAAATAAATCAGGAATCTTCACTTACATTAAGGTTTTTCGGCGTCTTTTTAGAGCTTAAAATAAAAAATTTCCCACCCCGGGGGCCTTTCGAACCCCGGGGCCCCCACTTCCTTTCGAACCCACCTGACAAGGGGCTCTGCCCCTTGACCGCGCTGGAGGCTTTCGACCATAGATGTTTTTTTTGGGGGGGTGGAGAGGGGTCCACCCCCCTAGAGCCAAAATTTCTAGGGGCCCCTTAACCCCCCCTCCCCCCAAAGCTCGAGAGCGGTTTGGCCTGACCCTCCCTAGCGAGGCTGACTTCCCTCCCCCCCTTCCGACCAATTTGGAAGTATATTTTTTATTTACTGTCAAAAACACGGTTTTTTTAGTTAAAAACAGTGTTTAAATACACTTTTTAAGCCTAAATAGGCGGTTTTAGTACATAAAATTCAATATTAAACCTAAAAACACTTAAATTATTGGGTTAAAAAAATTTTGTTAAAAAATCTGGACCCCCCCCCTACAACCCCAACCTCAAACCCAGGCTCGCACCCGCGGCAAAAACCCGCCCAGGGGGTCCAGACATACATGGGCAAGTTGGTCCGGAGTGGGGGGGGGGTTAAACCCCAAATTAGGGTGGTTTAAAATCCGAGAAACGCAAAATACCCATATCGTATTTTTTTTCTGGAGTGCATTTTACCCATATCGTTTTTCGATTTTGAAGGAAAAATAGGTAAAAAACACTAATTTTAGGTCAAAAAGCCCTTTTTATTGCATTTTTGAGCTTTTTATTGCTTAAAACATTCATTTTGACCTCAAAACTTAAGTTTGGAGGCAGTTAGAAGTCATTTTAAAGACATTTTTTTTCTTCATTTTTCCAAAATTGGGGGGGGGTTAACTTTTTCTCCCCCCCCCCACTTCTGAGTGGGGGGGGGGTTAAACCCCACTTCTCAGAATTTGGGGGGGGGGGGGGTAACCCCCCCCCAACCCCCCCCCCGTGCCCATGTATGACCTTAGTAATTTTTTTTAAATTGAGAGACATAAATTAAAAAAAAATAGTGTTGAATGACGCTTGAACTATCCGTCGCTGAGCTAATGCTTTTATCTACCAGCAGAATATAATAAATATAATTTACCAATGTACAATTACAGAGAAAAAAACAAGTTTTTATAACTAAAGATCATGTGGAAGTGGAAGATTATTTTGTTTTTCCGAATTCGCCCGGACAAGATTTCCCTGAAGGTCTCTGTTTTTAAATATTTTACTTTTTAATATATTGTGTAATTCTGATCGAGGGTTTAGCGGGTAGTCAAGTCAAAACTGAGTCTTGGACATAGGTGAGAAAGGGGGGGGGGGCAGGTTGGGGTCCACCCCCCCCCCGCCTCGAAATTTTGGGCCCAGGGCTCCAATCCAGGGCCCCCCCTCCCCCAAATTTCCGAATTTTTTACCCCTGACCCCCCTCTAGATTTTGAAATCTGACCCCCCCCCCTCGGGAAAATTTTAGGTACCTTTTTTATACTAAATTTTCTTCCAAAAACGTAAGTTTTCATCACATATTCATGCTTTTACACCCTTTTTATACATGAATATGGCTTTTTATTCAATAAAATGTAGTATTACCCTATAAAAAGAACAATTATTAAAGTTATTATGGTTTAAAACTGTTTTGCTTTGGACACCGGACCCCACCTGACCCCCCTCTAGATTTCAAAATTTCGCACCCCGGGTTGACCCCCCCCCCTAAAAAGCTAGGGGGGTCCGGACCCCCCTGGGACCCCCTTCTAGAATTAAAAATTCGATTTACCCCGGGTAACCACCCCCCTAGCTTCCCCGACCGTGCTCACCTACTACGATGTCTGAGCATGGAAATAAACCCTTATGTCTCCCGGTGTTCCCTCCTTTCATTTAAAATGAAGGAGCTCCGGTACTCAGGCAAAATATATACTGAAACGCTCATTCATTTAAGCTTGAAATACGTTTTAAGTTATTGTAAGACAAGTTTTAACGTTTTGATTAAGGTTCTAATTTTATCATAAATTACAAAATTATTTCTTAAATATTATAGAATGGTATTATTCTGGTACACATAAAATTAAAAAATCACTGGCGCATTTTGTGAACCGCGTTGCCACTATAGCAAAATGAGTCGGAGCCATAAGTGGACAGCCTCGGATTTTTGGAAGGGGTGTCTAGCAAGACCCAAATTTTGAGGGGAGTGTACCCAATATTTCCGCGCTGCCTTGAAATGGGCTTAAAACGCGTAAAAAACGTGAAACAAGCTTATAAATGCTTTAAAACTGTGTAAAATTAAAACAAGACCTTATTGCAACTTATAAATTTTATTTTTTAATTCTTTTATATTCTTATAGTTAGATTAAAAATCATAGTTTTTTTAATAATTACGTAATAATAGAATAGTAATTTTATTGTCTTGATTATAAAGTATCACAAACTTTTTAATCGATAATCTTATATATAATTAAAGATTATATACATACATGGGCGTAGCCAGGGGGGTCTAGACCCCCCTTTTGGGTCGGCAAAGGGAAAAATTTGGAGTTAGACCCCCCTTTTGAGTCGCCAAGGATAAAAATTTGGGGGTCTAGAACGACCATTTTTTAAAATTTTTCTCGCGCTTCGCTCAGCGCTCCATTAATTAATTGTATAGTCTCGACTTGCAAATTTGTATTACTTCGTTTTGTAATCTTGGTATGACCACACTAGACCCACCCCATTCTTAATGTTCTTAATTTTAAGGTATCAAATTGTTTGTAAAAAATTTTTCTTTGTTTTATAGACTTATTTTTATTGAATAATAGGAAAAAATGAAGTATATGACATAAACAAGGTAATAAACACTCCGCGCGAAGCGCGGAAAATTTTTTTAGTCCTTTTTTAACGCTTAAAAATTTTTCTCCAGGAGACGAATTTGGGTGGTGTCGCCGGGTACCCCAAATTTAGGGGGGTGTCATCAAAATTTAAAATTTTGGGGGGTATAACCCCCAAAAACCCCCCTGCCCACCTATGGTCGGCATAGGTGAGCACGGTCGGGGAAGCTAGGGGGGGTGGTTACCCGGGGTAAATCGAATTTTGAATTCTCGGAGGGGGGTCCCAGGAGGGTCCGGACCCCCCCCCTAGCTTTTTAGGGGGGGTCGACCCGGGGTGCGAAATTTTGAAATATAGAGGGGGGTCAGGTGGGGTCCGGTGTCCAAAGCAAAACAGTTTTAAACCATAATAACTTTAATAATTGTTCTTTTTATAGGATAATACTACATTTTATTGAATAAAAAGCCATATTCATGTATAAATAGGGTGTAAAAGCATGAATATGTGATGAAAATTCACGTTTTTGGAAGAAAATTTAGTATAAAAAAGGTACCTAAAATTTTCCCGAAGGGGGAGAGGGGGGTCAGATTTCAAAATTAATCTAGAGAGGGTTCAGGGGTAAAAAATTCGGAAATTTAGGGGAAGGGGGGGGGCCCTAGATTTTCGTCTAGGGGGGCCCCCAAAATTTTGAGGCTAGGGGGGGTGGACCCCATCCTGCCCCCCCCCTTTCTCACCTATGATGGTCGGAGCCATTTTAAAATCACATAGCTGTGAATCGTTCTATAGTAACACAAGGTGCTGGTGCTGTTTGAAATCCAAAAAAACTCAGTCGCCGATAAGTTTAATGAATTCTGGCTCATTTTTCCGTAGTGACGATGTAGTTTAAGAGAAAACTCCCGGTGTATTTGTTTTATTTAACCGGATTTTTTTTGTTAGTTTTCTGAAATTTCTTTTAGCTGGAAGTGATATCCTGGCTGACGGGGAGGGATCCCGAGACCCGGCCGGACTGTCAGGAGATCCGGGAACACCCCTCACTGGAGGAATTGTTCCGTCACGTGACGTGGACCCGGGGCGTGGCCGGAAGGCGAGAGCGCTCTAGCAGCACCCGGGAATCCAACTCCAGCGCTCATTGGTCCAACGACGGAAATTCAAAAGACGGGTCCTAGGCGAGTTATATCGTCACGATGCCCGATGCGTTAATGTTTCAGAAATAAGACGCATAATAAAAATGCAAGTTAAAGTTATAAGCAAAAAGAAAAGTGTGAAGCGTGAATTTGTTAAACAAAGAAAAATATAGAAAACGATAAGATAAATATTTCAACGATTCTTGATCCCGTTGCGCTAATGTTTAAGAAATATATCGCACAATAAAATGCGATACAAAAGAAACGTAAAGAGTGATGGTGTGTCTAAAAGAGTGAAGTCAATTGAGCCTGATTAAGTTAGCTGAAATATACAAGTTAAAGTTCAGTCAGTTACTCATTATTCTTTAAAAATAATTCCGATTTTCATCATGAACCGTGTTCCTGAAAAAAAGCAAGGCTTTGCCGGTAAGTCACCGTGGCGTCCCCACTCCCTCCCAGCGTTGTCACCTTCGCCGTGACATAAACTACTTTGATAATAGACGTGCGAGCTTTTTGGTATCCTTTCACTTCCCTAAAATTTTGGGAGGGGGAGTCCCCAGTACTAAAAACGCTAAAAATGGGGTATTTGAGGTATACCCAAAAAAAACTTTTTGGGACACCCCCCAAATTTCGGGGGTAAGGTATACCCCCAACGCGTCTAATACGAACAGGTTGGCCTAAATTCAGTATCCAACCATTTTTGCAATTCAATCGTCAAAAGATATACTGCAATGTTTTGAAGCGGGAAAGCTGCAGTTGGATTTTTTTTTGGAAATACAGTTGTGTAGTGACAAATTGAAATATTGGAGTTTTCTTTACCATAGGTGAGCAACCTCCCGAATTTTAGGGGGGGGAGGTATACCCGACCCTTGATATTTGAGGGGGGGTGTCCCAAAAATTTGTTTGAAGTATACCTCAAATACCCTATTTTTAGCGTTTTTAGTACTGGGACTCCTCTTCCAAATTTTAGGGGGGGGGGGCTTCCGGGGTACCCCCAAATTTTAGAAGGGTGTCGGCTATAATCGGAATTTTTTGGGGGGTATAACCCCCAACCCCCCTGCCCACCTATGGTCGTCACCCCAATCAGTTTTTGTTACGACACACCGGGCGAGGCCCTGCCAATTTCTTGAGTATCAAATTGCGTGTCACAAAAATCAATTTATCAATCAAATATAACACATAGTATAAAAAATTGTTTTCACAGACCCCGAAGAATGGCTCACGCTGTACACCCCTCAATTTGTGGTTCATAAACCTTATTAGTAGTGTGCTACAAATGTCTGGGTAACCGACCAAAAATTAAACGACTATTACAAAGTGTGATCCGAATAGTTTAATGCTAGATAATCATCATAGTTAAGAAATTCTGTTTTTGCAGCAAGAAATTTTAAATAATGAATGAATACTTTTTGTTCTTACAACATTCAACGAAGCGAAATATATTTTAGTACAATAGTAAATATACAGGTATATGATTTGTTAGTTAGTATTGATTGAACTAAAAACATTCATTGCGGTTGGTGTGTTATAAACAATCCGTACATGAAGTTTTTGTATGTTTGCTGTAAAATCTCCGGTTGTTAAAATTTCAGTTAAAATTTACTATATTCGTTTAATTACCTTGTCTTTAATTGACGCATTGTAGTTAAACTGCTCGGCTCATCTTTTTAGTATATTTTACATCCAGCAGGATACTATTATTATAATTATATTGTTTTGTAGTAAATATCGTGCTGGATGCCATGCCAGATATGTTTAAATGTTAGATAAAAAATAAGCAGTTTAACTATCATGTGTTTATAATATTGCTTTATCGCATTCGGTGGTTTATTGTGCCTTAATTAAACAGTGTCGTTGTCACCAACGACTGAAGCAGAATGTGAAATATTAAGTTTACACTTCGAGATTTTTTTACTTGCACGAAAAGTTTTTAAAAAACAACCTTGCAGTTTTTAAGCCATTTAAAAAATATTTAAAAATTACATTGCAGTTAGTTTATACTAGCCATAAAAAGCTCCATGAATAGAGCAAGAAAAAGAGGCGATGTCTCCGGCCATCATCTCGGAGTATTCCACATCATTTCTGTCTAAACAGGGGTTAATCTCCACTTTTTCGTGCTATATCCATAGAGCATATTTAAGGCTAATTTTTTATTATTGTAAAAAATATTACTATATATTATTTTAATTATACTACATGTAGCAACTGTCACTGTAACTTTTAGGTAGTGTTGTAAAAAGTAATGATTTTGGATTATTTTAAGTAAAAGTAATTTGAAAAATTTTAATTTAGGTAAAGTTAAAGTAAAAGTAATTTGTGATTTTTTAATTTAAGTAAAGTAAAAGTAAGACATATTTTTTTAAGTAAAAGTAAGAGTAAATATATAATAAAAGTAATTTTGAAACGGAAAAAACACCGGTTTTTTGAAACTCCAGAGCTCTCTTTTAAGGTTTTTTGCTAATTATTATGTATAAATTATCAGTTTATTAAGTTTTTTAGTCACAATAAATGATTTTAGTATGTTAGCGGCTTAAAAAATTTTCCACTGCCACTCATTTTATAATAATTTCATGAGGAATCTACTCATTTAAGTATTTGCAGGAAAAAGCCGAGTAAGAGTAAAAGTAATCAGAATTTTAAAAGTCGAGTAAGTAAAAGTAATAAAAAATTTTATAAGTCGAGTAAAAGTAATCCAAAACCCGTTACTTTTAGTTTAACGTAAAGTAAAAGTAACTTTTTACAACACTACTTTTAAGTAACTTTTCAAACTTGAAAAATTGTAAGCCTATAGCTAATCACAATGTATTAAAATGTGTCGCTCCTGTGAAAAGAAATTGATGTTATTTCGTTTAAAATTTCTCTTTTTAATTTTAAAAACAATGAATTGAAGCTAAAAAGTATTGTTGCATTGTTTAAAAAAGTTTAAAAATAGTTTGGCTATCAAACCTGAGTATAAACATTTTTACATAAAATCAATAAAACACAGACTGTGACCTTAATCTTCGATACGTTCCACAGTTTTAATATCAGAATTTAGCGGGCAAGTTAAATTATTACAATTTTTATTATTTTATTTCTGCCATGTCTTGCTGTGCTTTTTCCTGTTACATCGGCATTTTATGCATTGACTCTTTAAAATGATTAGCTTGACAAAAGTATATTATCAGTTTAAGTGCTAATCGAATATTGGGTTATAATTTATATACGTTGATGTATATAATCTGTGATATATTACTCAGAGCTCATACATATATTTGGCAGTTTCGCTTTGAATTGTTTAATGTACGTAAAATAAAGTGTAAACGGCTATGTTTATTGTAAATAAAAATTCAAATGTATAATTGTGTGCAAAAATAAACGCTTTAACCAAACATTGGATAAAAACAATATATACTAGCTAAAATTTGATAGGAGTATTACTTAAATATTTCGAAAAAATTTTATCGTATTTCAAAAAATTTGTTTTAGCTTTTTAATGAACGGCTCAGAAAAATCTTTATTGTAAAAAACAATTATTAGACTTTTAAAAAAATTACTTTGCTGGTAGCTAGAATTTATTTTGGAATTTTTTTCACTTCAGTTTTCAAAAATATATTCCTTTTTTTTAAGTAAGAAAAAAATTTTGCCTGCTTCTCAAAGTCTGCGTCACCGGAGTTAAAAAAATTCTTCTTGGGTAAATTGCATTTTAAAAGCCACTTTCTCTGTAGATTCAAAATCGCCATTCCAAGATGTCATGTCGATTGTCTTAGAATTCGCTCAAAATTATATATGTGATATTTCAGATAATGTGGACCGCGATGAGGCCATTTTTAGCTCAGATTGACCAACCCGTGTGTCTGTGGTACCCCCTTGAAGTTGGCACCTTCGTTCTTGAGAATTCTTTTTGAAAAAAGATTTTTTTTGAATGACAATAAAGTCTTACAGTTTATTTTTTCCGGTTAAATGTCATTCTTAATATATGTAAAATTGTTTGAATTTTTCAGTTTCAAAAGTAAATTTTATTTTGATAAATTTTAAATTTTTACACATGAAATTTTACAATTTTTCAAAAAACAAAAAATTTTTCGATTTTTAAAATCAGCCAGTTTACCCTCTCAGAATATTTAAACCACGCTGCCCCGTTATTATTATTTAGCCCCCATGCATTTCTTTTAACTGTGAAAAAATAAAGAAAAACAGTAACGTTTTTTAACATTAATCATTTGAATGGCTAAAATTTTGAAAGCTAAAATAAACCATTCAACAATGGACCTACCTAGCATTACAAAAATTTGGGTCCGCGGTCCCACCCCGAAATCAGAATTCATTATGAAACCAATGATTTTTACAAAATATTTTTGGAAATGGAAGATTAAACAACTATATGAAAACAATTTCGAATAATTTTGTTAACTTTTGACCATTATTTAGAGCTATATTAAGCGTAACCAAAGTTTCTGATATGTAAATTTTTTTGGTTAATCAGAAAAAAAAACATTTTGTAATGCTTAATTAAATACAAAAAAACCACTAAAATTTTTCAAGTAGATGTTTTATTTGTATATAGTATTTCCAGTTTCAAAAATAATATGAAAAAATGCATTTAATTTGAGAGGAACTTTGTTTCGTGGTGGGACCGCGGACCCAATTTTTGTTATGCTAGGTAGGTCCATTGTGATAATTCAGTGACACTTTTCTAACCACATGTGCAATCAGTTATGCTCAAACTTATTATATGTAGGTAAAACTAGTTAATCTTTTTAAAAATCAGTTTTATTTTCGAAAATTTTTAATTTTTACACCCAAAATTATATAATTTTACAATAAACACGTACAATTTTGAATTTCTTATTTTCTCTTAATTCACCCAGTTCACCAATTTGTAAACATGCAACCGAACTGACATTTTGACGTTATTCAGCCCTTATACTGACCTCTTTACCATTATAAAATAAACAAAGAAATACCTCTTTTTGAGAATTAATTATTTAAATTACTACAATTTTAGAAGGTAATACAAGACATTACACAATTGTAATACTTTTGTTATACATTTCTTACCAGGGCCGTAGCCAGGATTTCAATTGAGGGGAATTTTCTGGAAGGTGCTTTATACGTGCTCACAGGGGGGGGTCTGGGGGCGGGACCCCCCAAAAATGGGGGGTTTGAGGGCCGGGAGCCCTCCAGCGGGGTCAAGGGGCAGAGCCCCTTGTGAGGGAGGTCCGGGGATCAGAAAGCCCCCAGAGTGGGAAATTTTTTAATTTTAAGCTCATATAAAAGTCACCAGGAAAGCTGAATTTACGTACAGAATCCTTATTTATTTTCTCTTTTTTTATAAATACAACAAAATATAATAAAATAGTTTTAGGCATTTTATTACCATTTTAATTAAAAAAACAATCGTTTTCTAAAAATGAAAAAATCATTATTTAATTTTAGTTAAGTTAGTTTAGTTAACAGTAAGTAATTGAAGTTAACAGTAAGTAATTGAAGAAGACGGTTTTAAAGTGAGTAACCAAAGCATTTACAATAAAAAATCCTAAGAAAACCGCTTTTTTATACTAAAAAAGTGGTTGAATCGTGATTTCCTGCTCTTTGATACTGCCGCTTTTATGCAAATATTTTTATACAAAATAAAAATACAATATTTTTAAACTCACTGCACTAATGTTTTGAATTGGGAATAATTCAATTTTTTAAATAAGAGCTTTTAGAACCTAAATTGCTTTTAGTAATGCATTTCAGATAGGTATAATACATTGCAGAGTAATTTGGAAAAAAAATTTTTTCTAAGTTTTAAAAAAACCCTTACAAAATTTTTTGCCTTCCCAGAATTGGAGGGGGGATTAATCCACCACTGATATTTTTACTTTTTTGCTCTTATTATGAACCTTTAACCATTAAAAAAATTGTAATACTTCTGTTATACATTTCTTACCACGTATGCTATTAATTGTGCTCAAACTAACTATTTTAAGTGGAAATATTCGACTTTTCAAAAATCAACTTTATTGTTAAAAATATGTAATTTTTACAGCCTAACTTTTACAACAAAAAACCTAAATTTTTGATCTTTTTTTGTTTTCTCTAAATTCTCTCAGTTAAACAATTTACATTATACTGACCTTTTAACCACTATAAAATAAACAAAATATACTAAGCATGTATATTATGTAGAGCTTAATAAAACATTTTATGTGTAAATATTAACATGCTAAGTACACAGTATTAATCTTTTTAAAAAACTAGCTAATCAAATAAAATCTAGCTGACCTCGAAAGTTGCAGTGTTGAATCGATTATTTAACAACAAAACCATTCAAAATTTTTAACGAAGGCTGTTTAATAATAAAGATCAAAACCCCTATTTTAATAATAATTTATTAAATTACTCAATTTAAAACCCAATTGCAAATTTTTAAAAAACTAAAGTTGGTTAATTTTTGTATATTTTGAAAAAAGGTGGAATTAAAAAAAAACTTCTGCGTTCTTATTTGGTTTTTAAATAAAAACGTCATAACCGCACAATTTTAATTGGTTCAATTAAAATTTAATCATGTATGCATAATAATTTTCAGCGTCAGCCAGATACCATAGTATACTATATGGCATGGACTGCATAATTACATTATTTATACCTAATGAATTGTTAAATATAATTCTTAAAAAAATTCATTCAAAAAATTTAGACACGCTTTATGTATCTTCCCTTCCATTAGGTATTTTTATGTATCTTGCGTTGCCAAAATGTCATCAGTTATTATTTCAATATATAAGGACAATTCAAGGCAGAATGAACATTTTGGAGAGTTAAGTAATCATGAAGAATGCATTAATCCAGATGTAATTATTCAGTACATGCCATATATACTAGTTTGTTTTTAGAAAAGTATAATACTGTATACTTAGCATATAAATATTTACAAATAAAATGTTTTATTAAGCTCTACATAACACTTGCTAAGTATATTTTGTTTATTTTAGAATGGTTTAAGGGTCAGTATAATGTTAAATAATGTCAAAATATCAGTTTGGTTGCATATGTACAAATTGTTTAACTAAGAAAATTTATAAAAAAATCAAAAAATCAAAAAAATTAGGGGTTTTTTTATAAAATTTTAAAATTTTTGCTGTAAAAATTAAAAAAATTTTAACAATAAAGTTGATTTTTGAAAATATCGAATACTTTAAGTTATAAAAAATTTTTTTGAGCACAATAATAGCATGTGTGGTAAGAAATGTTTAACAGAAGTATTACAATTGTCTAATGTGTAGTATGTTGTATTAGCTCCTAAAATTTTAGTAATTCAAATGATTGATACTCAATTGTGGTATATTTCTTCATTATATTTATAATGGTTAAAAGGTTATTATAAGGGTTAAAGGGTTATTATTAGTATAAATTGGAAGAGAATTTAGAGAAAATAAAAAATTCAAAAATTTATATTTTTTGTAAAATTGTAAAATTTTGGCTGTAAAAATTACGAATTTCTAACCATAAAGTTGATTTAAAAAAACACGTCAGGATTTTAAGGACCATCAAATGTCATATAGTATTCGTGATCATAGGTTTTGCTCTGTGGGAATAGTTGTGGGAGGAGCTAATAGAATCACTTTTAGCCAATTAAAGCTAAAGTCTTCCAGGCTGAAATTAAGGGCGTAACCGCTCTCCGCCAGGAAGAAATAAACAATAAACCCGCGCGAGAAAAATTTTAAAAAAAAAGTTTTTAGCGGTTATGTAACCAATTATTATTTAGTTGCGTCATGTGTTTCTCTGCACGTGATATTTTCTCAAAGAACGAGTGGTTACTTTAACACTCATCTAATTTCACCCTGATATAATTTATCTTTAGTGCTTGGGAAAATCACTTTTAGCCGATTAATCTCCATGAAGGATGAAGGATCTCCTTTTTCATAAGCACTAATTAGCTAAAAGTGATGCTATAACGTTATAACTGTGTAAAAATATTAACACTGACCAATTTCCGTGGAGGGTTTTGACTATCATGAATATTTTTACCTATAAAGAGTTAGTTTAAGCACACAGTTAATAGCATATTTGGTAAGAAATGTTTAACAGAGCACGTCAGGATTTTAGGGCCCTTAAAATGTCATATAGTATTTGTGATCACATCATAGGGTAGTGCATTTAATTTCGGCACTTTTTCGTTTTTCCAATGTAACTTTTCACTGTATGGCCTGATTTTCATGTTTGACAGCTCATTTTAAAGCTTTTACTATACTGCGTTGCGTTATAAAAAACTCATTGTACGAAAGTTGTTTTTTTACTTAATTAAATCAGTTTTTAAAAAAATGGAAAAGTGCCGAAATTAAATGTATGCATTTAATTTCGGCACTTTACAAACAATCGATTGTTTCTCAGTCAAAAAATCATCATTTTCAAAAATTTAAAAGCCTATCATTATCTCCAGACAGTTTTCTTTAATTTTAGCTTTTACTTGTTGTTTCACCTGTAACTGGCAAAAAGTTACAGCTAAAATGCTAAATGGTATCAAAATGAGAAAAATTTGGGAAAAAAGTGCATTTAATTTCGGCACTTTTTTAAAAAAAACCCGTAATCGAGTTTAAGTGCAGTGCTATGTTTCCTACACATTTCAACGTTGTCTTTTAACTAATTACAACTACAATTTAACACCCGACCACTAAATTGAACCTGTTTTTACCTACAGCAATAGTGTGCCGAAATTACACTATTTTATTTTATAACGATTGCTCACCACAGACGCAACGTAGAACCACGGGGACTAAAAATTTGGAAAACAGACTAAATTTAATCAGGACAGTTGAATTTTTAAACCAATTTATTGCGTAATCATGAAATGCCCATGTTCTAAAAACGAGTAACAATTTTTTTAAATTATAAATCACACAATTTCACATGAAAATATCATAACATAACAAATAAAAAGCTCACGACAATCATCTACATATAATTAGCTCTCATTTGAGCTATCAAACGTCGTATTCCGTCCAGGATTACCAAAGATATAGTCCAAAATCAAAAATGCCCAATTGGGAAAAGTGCCGAAATTAAATGCACTACCCTATATGTTTTGCTCCGTGGGAATGGTTGTGGGAGGAGCTGTTAGAATCACTCTTAGCCAACTAGCGCTTGGGAAAAAATTGAATATCTAATGGATGAAAGATTTCCATTTTTTCCCAAGCCCTAATTGGCTAAAAATGATTCTATAAGGTCATAATAGAAAACAGCAAACATATAATGAAAAAAAAACTAAAAGAAAAAACCAAACATGCTACAAAGCTTGCAAAAAAGTAAAATCTTAAAAATAACCACATAGAAAAATAACAAATTTTTACATGCCCCTAATGTTTATGAAAATAATTAGTTTGGAATGAAAATAATGCTTGGTAAATTAATAAAGTTTTTTGACTAAAAAACCAGGCATAAAAAGTGTTTCGCTCCAAGCATAGACACTTTTTATTATTAAGTTTTATGCCAAAGTGTGCCTTCGCGGAGGCAAATAAAAGTAAAAATTAACAAAAATAAATTTACTGAGCAAAACATAAACCAATAAAAGGAATTTTTAAATAAAAAATATTTAATGACCTATCTTATTTTTGCAAAATAAAATAGGTCATTATACATACCAAAACTTATCAAGCCAATACAAAAAGAATAATAATTATTAAGTTAAAATACGAGAAAGACCATGCAAACGCGAAAAAATAAATAAAAACATCCAAAAACCTTACACGCGTGTTTCACGCGCTACACAGGAGCAATATTAACATAAATGGTGTGATCAATCACTGGTATTGTAACCTTACTTAACAAAAGGCCACAATTAGTTTTAAGTAAATAACAAAAAAGATTTCTGTTGCACAACCAGACATCTAAAAGCTTTTATAATACAAACTATAAATTTTAAAGTTGGCACTTTTTCGTTTTTCCAATGTAACTTTTCACTGTATGGCCCGATTTTAATGTTTGACAGCTCATTTTCAAGCTTTAACGATACTGCGTTGCATCATAAAAGTTTCGCTGTACGAAAGTTGTTTTTTTACTTAATTAAATTAGTTTTAAAAAAAAAAATTGGAAAATTGCCGAAATTAAATGTATGTATGCATTTAATTTTGGCACTTTACAAACAATCGATTGTTTCTCAGTCAAAAAATCATTATTTTTAAAAATTTAAGAGCCTATCATTATCTCCAAACAATTTTCTTTAATTTAAGCTTCTACTTGTTGTTTAAAGTGTAACTGGTAAAAAGCAGCAAGAAATTTTAAATAATGGATGAATACTTTTTGTTCTTACAACATTCAACGAAGCGAAATATATTTTAGTACAATAGTAAATATACAGGTATATGATTTGTTAGTTAGTATTGATTGACCTAAAAACATTCATTGCGGTTGGTGTGTTATAAACAATCCGTACATGAAGTTTTTGTATGTTTGCTGTAAAATCTCCGGTTGTTAAAATTTCAGTTAAAATTTACTATATTCGTTTAATTACCTTGTCTTTAATTGACGCATTGTAGTTAAACTGCTCGGCTCATCTTTTTAGTATATTTTACATCCAGCAGGATACTATTATTATAATTATATTGTTTTGTAGTAAATATCGTGCTGGATGCCATGCCAGATATGTTTAAATGTTAGATAAAAAATAAGCAGTTTAACTATCATGTGTTTATAATATTGCTTTATCGCATTCGGTGGTTTATTGTGCCTTAATTAAACAGTGTCGTTGTCACCAACGACTGAAGCAGAATGTGAAATATTAAGTTTACACTTCGAGATTTTTTTTACTTGCACGAAAAGTTTTTAAAAAACAACCTTGCAGTTTTTAAGCCAACGTGTAAAAAAGATTTAAAAATTACACTGCAGTTAGTTTATACTAGCCATAAAAAGCTCCATGAATAGAGCAAGAAAAAGAGGCGATGTCTCCGGCCATCATTTCGGAGTATTCTACATCATTTCTGTCTAAACAGGGGTTAATCTCCACTTTTTCCTGCTATATCCATAGAGCATTTTTTAAGGCTAATTTTTTATTATTGTAAAAAATATTACTATATATTATTTCAATTATACTACAAGTAGCAACTGTCACTGTAACCTTTAGGTAGTGTTGTAAAAAGTAATGATTTTGGATTTTTTTAAATAAAATTAATTTGAAAAATTTTAATTCAGGTAAAGTTAAAGTAATTTGTGATTTTTTAATTTAAGTAAAGTAAAAGTAGACATATTTTTTTAAGTAAAAGTAAGAGTAAGTATATAATAAAAGTAATTTTGAAACGGAAAAAACACCGGTTTTTTGAAGCTCCAGAGCTGTCTTTTAAGGTTTTTTGCAAATATTATGTATAAATTATCAGTTTATTAAGTTTTTTAGTCAAAATAAATGGTTTTAGTATGTTAGCGGCTTAAAAAATTTTCCACTGCCACTCATTTTATAACAATTTCATGAGGAATCTACTCATTTAAGTATTTGCAGGAAAAAGCCGAGTAAGAGTAAAAGTAATCAGAATTTCAAAAGTCGAGTAAGAGTAAAAGTAATAAAAAATTTCAAAAGTCGAGTAAAAGTAATCCAAAATCCGTTACTTTTAGTTTAACGTAAAGTAAAAGTAACTTTTTACAACACTACTTTTAAGTAACTTTTCAAACTTGAAAAATTGTAAGCCTATAGCTAATCACAATGTATTAAAATGTGTCGCTCCTGTGAAAAGAAATTGATGTTATTTCGTTTAAAATTTCTCTTTTTAATTTTAAAAACAATGAATTGAAGCTAAAAAGTATTGTTGCATTGTTTAAAAAAGTTTAAAAATAGTTTGGCTATCAAACCTGAGTATTAACATTTTTACATGAAATCAATAAAACACAGACTGTGACCTTAATCTTCGATACGTTCCACAGTTTTAATATCAGAATTTAGCGGGCAAGTTAAATTATTACAATTTTTATTATTTTATTTCTGCCATGTCTTGCTGTGCTTTTTCCTGTTACATCGGCATTTTATGCATTGACTGTTTAAAATAATTAGCTTGACAAAAGTATATTATCATTTTAAGTGCTAATCGAATATTGGGTTATAATTTATATACGTTGATGTATATAATCTGTGATATATTACTCAGAGCTCATACATATATTTGGCAATTTCGCTTTGAGTTGTTTAATGTACGTAAAATAAAGTGTAAACGGCTATGTTTATTGTAAATAAAAATTCAAATGTATAATTGTGTGCAAAAATAAACGCTTTAACCAAACATTAGATAAAATGGGAGAAAATGGCCCCCGAAAAATGGGGGGTTTGAGGTGCGGAAGCCCTCCAGCGGAGTAAAGGGGCAGAGCCCCTTGTGAGGGGGGTCCGGGGGTCAGAATGCCCCCCCAGAGTGGGAAATTTTTTTAATTTTAAGCTCTTAAAAGTCACCAGGAAACCTAAATTTACGTACAGAATCCTTATTTATTTTCTCTTTTTTTAATAAATACAACAAAATAAAACTATAATTATATAGTTTTAGGCATTTTATTACCGTTTTAATTTAAAAAAAAAAACGTTTTCTAAAAATAAAAAATCTTTATTTAATTTTAGTTAAGTTAGTTTAGTTAACAGTAAGTAATTGAAGTTAACAGTAAGTAATTGAAGAAGACGGTTTTAAAGATAGTAACCAAAGCATTTACAATAAAAAATCCTAAAAACACCGCTTTTTTATACTAAAAAAGTGGTTGAATCGTGATTTCCTGCTCTTTGATACTGCCGCTTTTATGCAAATATTTTTATACAAAATAAAAATACAATATTTTTAAACTCACTGCACTAATGTTTTGAATTATGAATAATTCAATTTTTTTAAATAAATTGCTCTTGGTAATGCATTTTAGATAGCTATAATACATTGCAGAGTGATTTGGAAAAAAAAATTTTTTGTAACTTTAAAAAAAAACCCTTACAAAATTTTTTGCCTTCCCAGAATTTGAGGGGGGGATTAATCCACCACTGATATTTTGACTTTTTTTGCTCTTATTAAGACCCTTTAACCATTATAGAAATTCTAATACTTCTGTTATACATTTTTTACCACGTATGCTATTAATTGTGCTCAAACTAACTATTTATAAGTGGAAATATTCGACTTTTCAAAAATCAACTTTATTGTTAAAAATATGTAATTTTTACAGCCTAAATTTTACAACAAAAAACCTAAATTTTTGATCTTTTTTTATTTTCTCTAAATTCTCTCAGTTAAACAATTTGTAAATATGCAACTGATATTTTGACAGTATTTAACATTATACTGACCTTTTAACCATTATAAAATAAACAAAATATACTAAGCATGTATATTATGTATACTATATGGCATGGACTGCATGATTACATAATTTATACCGAATGAATAGTTAAATATAATTCTTAAAAAAATTCATTCAAAAAATTTAGACACACCAGGTATTGAAGCTTTATGTATCTTCCCTTCCATTAGGTATTTTTATGTATCTTGCGTTGTCAAAATGTCATCAGTTATTATTTCAATATACAAAGACAATTCAAGGCAGAATAAACATTTTGGAGAGTTGAGTAATCATGAAGAATGCATTAATCCAGATGTAATTATTCAGTACATGCCATATATGCTAGTTTGTTTTTAGAAAAGTATAATACTGTATACTTAGCATATAAATATTTACAAATAAAATGTTTTATTAAGCTCTACATAACACATGCTAAGTATATTTTGTTTATTTTATAATGGCTTAAGGGTCAGTATAATGTTGAATAATGTCAAAATATCAGTTTGGTTGCATATTTACAAATTGTTTAACTAAGAAAAATTATAAAAAAATCAAAAAATTAAAAATTTAGGTTTTTTTTGTAAAATTTTAAAATTTTGGCTGTAAAAATTAAAAAATTTTAACAATAAAGTTGGTTTTTGAAAATATCGAATATTTTTACTTATAAAAAGTTATTTTGAGCACAATAATAGCATGTGTGGTGAGAAATGTTTAAGAGAAGTATTACAATTGTCTAATGTGTTGTATGTTGTACCAAAAATATATAATATACCGAAAAATGTGCAACTCCTATATAAAAAAAGTACAGAAAAGGTGGCCTTTATAATGAGCCTCTCCATTTAAATGACACTCTCCACTATAATGGCATAGTAGCCATTTTAATTCGGCGAGTTAAAATGGAGAGGAAGCTATTATAATAGCCATTTATTGACTTAATTTCACTTCATATATACTCACAAGTCTAATACTGTCCGGGCCGCACGAATTTCCCCCTGTTGGTTTAATACTGTCCAACACGCAGAAACTCGTGCGGCCCGGACAGTATTAGACTTGTGAGTATATATGAAGTGAAATTAAGTCAATAAATGGCTATTATAATAGCTTCCTCTCCATTTTAACTCGCTGAATTAAAATGGCTACTATGCCATTATAGTGGAGAGTGTCATTTAAATGGAGAGGCTCATTATAAAGGCCACCTTTTCTGTACTTTTTTATATAGGAGTTGCACATTTTTCGGTATATTATATATTTTTGGTTGTACTAGCTCCTAAAATTGTAGTAATTCAAATGATTGATACTTAAAAAGTGGTATATTTTTTTCGTTTATTTATAATTGTTAAAGGGTTATTATAAGGGCCAAATAATGTCAAAATATTAGTTTGGTTGCATGTTCATAAATTGGTAAACTAGGAGAATTTAGAGAAAATAAAAAATTTATATTTTTTGTAAAATTTTGGCTGTAAAATTACAAATTTCTAACAATAAAGTTGATTTAAAAAAGAACACGTCAGGATTTTAAGGACCATCAAATGCCATATAGTATTCGTGATCATAGGTTTTGCTCTGTGGGAATAGTTGTGGGAGGAGCTAATAGAATCACTTTTAGCCAATTAGTGCTTGGGAAAATCACTTTTAGCCGATTAATCTCCAATGGATGAAGGATATCCTTTTTCATAAACACTAATTGACTGAAAGTGATGCTATAACGTTAAAAAATATTAACACTGAACAATTTTCGTTTAAATAGGAGGGTTTTGACTAGGGATGCATTGAGCTGCTCACAAATGCTCAATACCAATTGGTACTCACATATATTTAATTGTGAGTACTAAGCTCAAGCTCACAATAAATCTCAGGCTCAAACTCACAATTAGCCCAGGGGTGGTATGCTGAAGGTTTAATCCAACTTAAAATTAATCTGAAATTAGCGATTGTCGACACACAGTAAACATACTTACAGTATTGATTGAATAATCTAGGTTAACGGAGTTAATAGACTTAATCTCAGATTAAATCGCCACTAATCCGAGATTGGCGGGAAAAACCTGCAAATTTTTAATCCACCTCCGGAGGTGGTTTAAAAATTTGCATGAATTAATAATTTAATCTCGAGTTAGTGACGATTTAATCCGAGATTAAGTCTTAATCTCAGATTAAGTTCGTTAACCTAGATTATTCAATCGATACTCTTAGTATGTTTACCGTGTGTCGACAATCGCTAATCTCAGATTAACTTTAATTTAGATTAAACCTTCAGCATACCACCCCAGGCTAATTAGCTTAATTGTGAGCTTGACAATAAAAATTAAAAAATATATACTTTACCAAAAGATGTTTAAATCCTGAATAAGAAGCCTTATTATAATATGCCATTATAACAACATTATTTCAGTCCATTTAAATGACATTTTTGTTTTAAAGTCATATTCTTCTGTTAATTCACGCCAGTTATAATAAAGTCCGTTTCATTTAATAATGGAACAATTCAATTTACCTAAATTCACGTAAATAAATATCTATTAAAATTCACGCGAATTAATGAAAAATAGGTCATTAGGATGACAACTCAAAGAAATGTGTCATTTTTAAAACTATTCAAAAGGCATTTTATTCAATGGCTTATATGGACGCCACTCTTTATACAGGACATAAAGATTTTTTGATAAATTGCGTAATGTTTTACCCAAGGTTTTATCTTTTGGTTTTGCACTTTGATTTAAAAAAACTAAATTTTCTATAAAAAGAATGTGTGTTACAATAAACACTTAAAAATGCAGTAAAAAAATTTGTCTCTTCGATTTCGACTATTTTTTGACCAAACTTTATTCTGCGTTCCAAACCTTGTAACAGTTTTTTACCTTTAGACCATTTAAAAGAGGCCAAAATAGGGATTTTTTTAATCATTTTATTTTGGAACAATGCCTTCTTCACTGCGAACAATTTTGTTATGAAAACATAAAAAAACAGGCGTCATGTTGTTAACTTTATTTTTACATCCTGATTTATTTTGATTTTATCAAATGATTTCCCTAAATATTAGTGTTTTCTTCAAAAAACCCTGAGATTGTTATCCCATTGTTTGTGAAACATGGAAAGCGAAAAACCGTTCAATAAACAGTACAGGTATTTAATAAAATCATATTTTTTGCGTTTTTTTTTTTGTTGAAAACTCTATCGAAAAAAAAACATTTTAAAATTTTAAAATTGACACTTCTATTTAAATAAAAATTTTCATAAGAGCTTAAATTCAGCATTTTTTCTTATGCCAAAAATTTTCCGACCGTTTTAAGGTAAAAGTCGCAGGTTTTTTCACTAAAACACTAATATCTTGACAAAGACTTTATGAAAATTTTTAATCAAGGTTTCAAAATGAACATAAAAATACGTTGGTTTTTTATATATTTTTACACTAAAAATTGCTTAGTAAAAAAACGCCCTTTAAAAAGCTTTATTTTTGGCTTTGTTAAATATTTTGACGAAAAAGTGTTACAAGATTTCGGAGCACAAGGTAATATTTTTAGAATTAATCAAAAGGGTCCATTTCATAAAAGAATTACATCGATGTGTAAAAATATTTGCTTTTTAGCTTTTAGAACTTTCTTTAAAAATTGGTGGCTTAGTTCGCGAGATATAATTACTTAAGAGAACATACTGTCACAATTTAAATACCTATAACGCAGGATCATATAACTTTTTTGTTACTGAACCGATTAAATTGAAATTTTTAAATGTTGTCGAATTGGTCGAGGTAGATTAAAGGTTTTGTATTAGGAGTAGTTTATTCAATGCGTCATAGGAATTTGATAAGTGACAATGCTCCTTTAATGTTTATTCTACATTCAATATCATTTTTAGTGCAAACAGCTAAAAAAATGTTTTTATAATATACTTAATTTCACCCTGGGAAGTTTAAATAATAAAAAATCATAATCACAACTATTTTGTTTCATGTTACATAATGAGATGCTATTAAAAATACGTAAAAATCCTAATTATATAAATATCATTAGAACATACAAGTATTTATTCTAATTTATTTATTCTATTTCTATTCAAATTTTTTTCTTACATAAAAATCGTTATTTTTCTATTTTAAAGCATATTTTTATATACAAAAATTAGTTAAATTGCTTTAAACATAAACATTTATCCTAAATTTAATTTGACTAAACTAAATTGATAATAAATATTAAAAATGTCAGTCTTCAATATTACATTTTTTACAAAACGCCTTTTATATTTAGATTTAATTATACAAAAGGTATATTACTTTTAGTGTTAGTATTAAGAGATTTTTGTTTTTTTAAATAAGTATAGCTCTTTTCGCTAAAAAATTGCAATAAAACTTGATAAATCTATAAAATCAAGAAAAACATCATGTTGTAGTTTGACTTATTCAATAAAACATTTGTAGTTGAAATATGATTGTTTATATCCACTGTCATTTTTACACGCCATGAGGCTTTACATTTATTTTTTAATTAAAAAACCTAATTTTATCTGAAATTCATATGCTAGTTAAATCAAGTGTTTTGCGGTATGTGTTCTGGGTTGTCTTGGTGTTTTGCAGTTTTAAATTTAAAATTTTCTCCTGAGGGGTGGGGGGTATTCAGCCCCTTTCAAGTCGTCCTGAAAGGACCCGTTGCTGCTTTTCTGCCCTTTGACCTCATTTGAGGCCTCTATCCACCCATAGCCCCCATTTCCTCGCCAACTTACGGTCATTCCCTTCTGTGCTTACAACATACGATTCTCCTAAAAT
>JASAMX010006028.1:0-13147 GCA_030248175.1 Microlaimidae sp. YZB2_3
CAATAAGAGCAGTTGTTTTGCCAGTTTATGCGCACAACAATTAATGGCCGTGCTCAAAAAAATGGTACCAAATTTTTTCGCTTCTGAGACTGAGTGGCATATTTTTCCTTAATATAATAATAGTATTATATATTTTTGCTTTTACAGCCATTGCCACTTTTTATTTCTATTTCAATTTGTTACTTTTTAGCCTTAATTTTTTAATTAATTTAATTTAATTTTTAAATAATTATTTGCAGAAACATGTCTTTACAAGAATACATAAAAAATTAATTAATAAAAAAACGAAGAACGATAAATGAAGAACAAATTATACGGGCTATGTGTGGATCCAACCTAAATGCATACGTATGCATATGTTTATATGCATACGTATGCATATGTTATGCATACGTATGCATAAATTCATATGCATATGCATATTTTTTTTAGTTATATGCATACGTATGCATTTTTACGCAAAGTATATGCGTATGCATATATGCATATATATGTATGCACTTTTTCGAAACTTTTATGCATACGTATGCATTTTTTTTCTAACTTTTATGCATACGTACGCATATGCAAATACAAATCCACACATAGCCTGTATAATTTGTTCTTCATTTCTCATTCTTCTTTTTTTTATTATTCTTGCCTTTACAAAAATTGCTGCTGTTTATTTCTAATCATATAAACTATTGTTTTACCGACTTATAAATAGTTAAAAAATTTTAAACTGTAATGTATAATTTAAATAATTTATTTTTTGTACAGTATGGACTAAATTCAAATTCCTTTATTAATTTCAGCACAAATTTGCGTTAGTTTCTTTTGGTAAAATGTATAATAACTCGGTTATTCAATAAAAAAATTTTTTTGGTTCTTTTTTCAAAATATTCCTTTCTATTTTATTGAACTTTTGCCCCCAACCCCCCCCCCTCCTCCAGATTTAAATCTAAAAGAAAAAGTCAAAGTCCCTTGCTTTAAACCTAGCATTTTAAAACTTACACCCTTACTCATAAGTGGGCATAAACAAATTTTTGGATTTTGAAGCTTTGGAATTATGGGACGAAAAAATTTAATTAAAAGTGACTAAAATTTAAAAGAAATGTTTTATAAAACTTGCCATTCGTTTAATTTAATATTTCGTACAGTTCCAAGATTTAAAAAACAAGATTTTTAACAAAAGGAGCCCATAAATTGAATAAAAGACATAAAAATACCGGAGGACATTCAGTTTCCATAACGGACTTTCCACGGTTGTAAGCAAGAAGTACAGTCTGTGTCCTGGTTAGACAGCCATCGGCGTAGGCGCAACCCATTTCCCCCGTGGAGTGACCCAGGTAGCCGTCAGGAACAATACCCACCTGTCGAAGAACGTCAGTCAAGCCCACCTAAACATTTCTTAATTTATGTTTATTTTGTTCAAATACAGAAAGCAGACATAAGCTAGTTAATACCGCACAAAAATTGTATCTAACTTTTATATAAACTAAATAATAATATTAACTATGCAACTAAATGATTTTTGATTGTGTTTGTGTTTTTTACACATCACAAACTCATCTCTCATGTTCATATTTCGCTATTTAGTTGGTTGAATTTCTAATTTTTCTTGGTTTTACTCTGTTTTTACAATTTATCTGCACACTGTAAAGTCTAGTTAATCTTTCGTTTACATTTTCGACTGCATCTAGAATCACGCTATCTCTTTTGTTCTGTAAAATTTTTTTAATTAAAATTATTTTTAATTTAATTTAAGTTATTTAATTTTATTTTTATTTACTTCGATATGGATCAGGCTCTTCCAGCAGGTAATTCCTTTCTTTTTTACTTATATTATTTTTATTACAGGCTCCTAAGCCTTTTTTTAAATATTTTTTTTTTAAATTTTTTTAAAATTTTCGTCTAACTTAACTTTCTTCAATCTAATTATCCTATAGTTCGTACTATACTTATACTATACTTACAAATAATTTCTTCGTTTTATCTTAATTTTTCTTTTAAAATTATTTTTCATTTTTCTAAATAAAATTTTATAGTCAAAAAATATTTTTCCTTTTTTCTTTCTCTTCACAGAAGTCTCTGCCCTCTCGCCGAACGAATCGGACATGATGCAACTTTCTGTACGTGGCGTAAAACGTTCCAATCTCTTTGAGGATCCTAACAAGGTTTTCTTTTTTGTTTTAATTTTTATAAAATATTTTTATACATTTATTTTTTTTTTAAAATTAAGCATTATTAATTTGTGCTAGAACCTTGCTGCCAAAATTAACTTTAATCCTTTATGCATATTTAGCTTTTTCATTCTTTACTTTTTAAAATTTTTTTAAGTTTTACTAAAATTGTTTTATTAAAAATTTTTAGCTTGTTTCTAGTTGTAAAATAAGTAGAATAGCCTCTGCTGACGACGCGCAACTGTTTTACTTATTTGTCCTTTACACGTCCAGAGAAGCGCAGAAACGTGTAACTTTTGTTTTTGTTTTTATATATTTTTATACTCTTTCTAATTAATTTGGCCTTCTGTCTATTTTGATTTTTTATTAATTATTTTTAATTTATTTATTTTTTAGGTTATAGGTGTAAATATTTTTTCTGGGTTTTTCCAAAAAATTTCCGCTCTTTTTGCACAAAAACTTTTTGTTTTTGCTATTATATAAAAATTATATTCAAACATGATCAAATTCACTTTAACATCGTCGATACATACTTGCTGTTTTAGCCAGTTCACAGTTTTTATTTACATAAAATGTAATTTAACTTGGCAGTATTTTTACAATATTCCGTAAATATTTTTAACATGTTGGGCGGAAAAATATAACAGTCAACGGTGCTATTATATTCCACAGTTAACGGAAGAATTAAAAATACAGGGCAGTACAAGCTAATTTTTTTGCTAAATCGAAAGTCCATCTCTGGTCACATGAAAAATCATTATCTGCTTGTCATTCCCAATTTATCATTCACAAAATATTAATTTTGAACTGCATACAAAAATATATTTACCAACCGACCACCGATTTTTCAGATTATATTTTTTAGTTTATCTTTTGTATATCTCAAATTATAGTTAAAGTAAAAATGTAAAATCAAAATAAAAATAAAAAGTTAAAATCAAAGTTAAAGTCCAAAAAATTAAATTCTAAACTTTAACGGTTTTTTTTATTTTTTGGAGAAGCCTGAAAAAAAAGTAATCTAAAAAAACGTCAAAAAATAACATTAAATTTATTATTTGATGCCAATTTTTTTGATTTTTATAAAGGAAAACATTATGATTTTAAGAAAATGCAAAGCTTTTCGTTACCCAATGGTTTGGCATAATAAAAAAAGCTGGAAGATCTGACCTGGACAGCCGTGATTCCGATCATGGCGTTCATGGTGTTCTGAAAAAGAGCTTCATCGCCGTTGACCAAGAGTTGGTAGAGATCCACGCCGAAAGGCTTCAGGGCAGCCGCGCACTCTTCTATGGCATCTGCGAATGGGCGGAGTCGCATCAGTTCCTTCGCCATTCCCGCCCACTGACTGCCCATGCCGGAGTAGATAAACCAAACCGGACGCTGTTCCAGTACTGGCACTTTCTTAAACAGCATTTACTATTTACGCATGAAATAACAAACAGCAAATATCTAGGTTATTAAACACAATACTGATGAACACAAATTGAGAAGTTTTTTTCTTTTTTGTAGCTATTGTTTTTGTAGTTTTTCACTTTTTTCAACTAATCTGCTGAAGTTTGCTTATCTGCTGAAGTTTAACTTTATTGGTTTGTACAAAAAAACCTCTTTAAAAATGCATCATAGGCCAAAATCACCATAAACATCACAACATCACCATAAGTAGTGTCAATTCACCATAAATATAGTGCGTTTGCAATATTTCCTTCAAATTTTAACACTTAGAAAATAAGAATAAAATGTGTCACGGTGAAATTTTGCTTAATTTTAGGGCTTTGCTTAGGAAAAATAAAACAGTTTTTTATGTTTTTATAATTAAAATTAGGTTTTAAAATAAATTTTAGTTTGCAAACGCATTTATCAATATCACGGCGAATTAATTGGTTTATGGTAAATTTGTCATGGAGATTTGACAGAACTTTTATGATGATTTTGCACATCGCTATCTTTTTAAGGGTAGGCCAACAGATTTCAATAGATTTTTTTTATTTTAGCATTTTAATCGGATAGTAATTATTTACGCTTACTTGCACTTCCTGAAGTGGAGTTTTGTCGGCATCCCTGTGTAGGAGTGCGTAGCCTCTAAAAGGTGATGTGTGAACAGGAAGATTGCACTGCTCCGAGAGGAGAGCCAAGTAGTGCGCGTTATCTGAATGGTCTTCGGCGGATTTCAGCGCTCTTTCAACGCCTTCTTTGTTTCGACTTGCGTAACAAACAAGGCGAGGAATACCCGACTACAAATACAAAAAGGATGTGTTACAAAAAATTTTAATTATGATTTTTAAAAATTATTCACATTTTGAAAACAAAATCTAATAAGCTTGTTTGTATACGAAAAAATATGACTTGGTACCTTTATTGGGGCAGTGAATGGTGTGTCCTCGTGCGATTTTAGTATGACATGGGTGTTAGCTCCTCCGAAACCAAACGAATTGCAGCCGACGAGACCTCCTTTCCACGGGGTTTTCTCAGTGACAACCTAATGAGAAATAATTATTTTTATGAAACAAAATAAACAGGCTTACTAAAACGAAAAATTTTACATCATAAAATTTGTCAAAAATGTTAAAAAATAAAAAGTTTCCCCTTTAAATAGAGTTTCACAAAAAAAAGTTTTACCAAAGCGTTAGCTTAGCTTACTTTTAAACGTCCATCCACCAAAGCTGGTACCATTGGATTTGGTTCGGTATAATGAAGACTGGGCGGAATGTAACCAGATTCCATTGCAATTATTACCTAAAAACGATGTAAAGGAAACTTTTTTGTTATTTAAGTATTAATATTTAAGTCAAGAGACTATCTCCACAACTTTTATTGATAAAATAAAATGAATGTTTTATCCAAAGTTTCTTTTAATAATAATGCGTAGTCGAATATAAACACAACATGTTTTGTCAAAGAAAAAAAAACATTCTGGCTATCTATTGACTAATATATGTTACCAATAATTTTAAGCCAGTTCAGAGACAAAAAAATTTCTATTGGCAAAATTCAAATGCTCTTTTGGTGAAAATTCTAAGCATAAAAAACCCACCCGTTTACGTTCCCATAAAAGGAAATGATACTTCATTTAGTAATTTGTTTTGTAGTAGTAGGGAGGTTAGGAAAGACATCATTTTGTTTATTTTTTTGTTTACATTTTTCAGTGCTGTGGTTATTTCCGCTTCCACTTTGGGTCGTCACAATTTCGTGTCTAATACACACTTCAGGGCTCTTTATACCAGCATTTCATTTCGTTTTACATGTTTAGGCAGGCTTTTTTTGGGTAACGGGCCAGAAGAGCTAAGGGACGTTAGAGCTGGGTACTAAAGAGCCGGAAAAAAAGGGGCCTAAGAGCCAAGCAGCGGGAACGAAAAGGGACTAAAGAGCCAAGTGGGACATAATCACGAAAAACACTAAAAACCAAGGGTACAAAGAGCCACTCTTAGAGACTGATTTTTTGAGACTAAGGGCTGGTTCATACTTATGACAAAACATCCTTTGGACAAAGTACAAAGGACTTTGGACAAAGTCCAAAGGACAAAATCCAAAGGGAAAAGTCGAAAGGGAAAAGTCCAAAGGGAAAAGTCCAATGGACAAAATCCAAAAGACAACGTAGTCATACTTTTGTCCTTTTGACTTTTCCTTTTGGATTTTGTCCTTTGGACTTTGTCCAAAGGACAAATTTTAAGTAGCGTTCATACTTCGTCCAAAGGAAAAGGTCCAAAGGACGTTTTGGCTTTTATAAAATTGTCCTTTGGACTTTGTCCAAAGGACGTTTTGTCATAAGTATGAACCAGCCCTAAAGAGCCACAAAAAAGGGACATTAGAGTCTTTAAATGCGTTTTGTTTTTTAATCACGTTATATGGCGTAACACCTTAAAAAACGAGGAGGGACTTTAGAGCCATATTTTATTTTTTAAATTATTTTTAGCAAGTTTGTTTTTACATTACTGGGGTCTTTAGAGCCCAATATCTATTTATCTTGTTTTTTTAAATGCCTTTAATATTTATGCGTTATTTTTCTTGATATTTTTTATGAATAATTTATTAATTTATATATTTAGCTTTTTAGTCTGTCTTGATGATTATTAAACAAAATAATGTTTGTAATTATGGCCAAAAAGAAAATAACAGTTTCTTTTTCTGGCTGAAAGTTTCTTAAGTTACTCAGTTTTGTCTCCATGTTGCCTCGGTTTCAAAATTTTCAAGTCTCTTTGTATCAACCCTCTAAAATTTTGTTTTTGTGCGTTTATTATTATAATTTAATAAAATGAACTCCGAGAATAATTATAAACATATTTTTTAAACATTTAAAAAATCTGTTTATTTTTGTTAATACCTTCATTATAAATATTAATTAAATATTTATTATATAAATATTATAGGTTCTAACCTAAAAACCGAAGCTTCATTTTAGGTGACCAGAATAGATTTTTATTTAGCAGACAATTTGCAATTTGGTCGCAAAATTGTTTTTTTTAGAGTTTTGATTTATAATAAATTTATGTGTTCTTATGAAATGTTCATTATATTATGTTTTTATCCACCGATAACACTTTTAATTGTCCAAACAAAGTAAATTTCTTTGACAACTGCAGAATTGTTACTTTTAACATTTTTGTTTAAACAAAACAGAAGTGCTGTTACGAGAAGCCGATTTTAAAATACTGTCGTATGTATCCCTGGTATTACTGATTTACCAAATGTTACCGCAAATTTTTGTAATTTTTTAGTCTGTTTCGAATATTAAAAACTTTTAATCTCTTCTTTGGTCAAAGTTTAAAATGTTAAATAGCCCATTTTGTCTATCGGTCGTCAAGAAATACCTTGAGGAATATACGAAAACAGGCTAATTCCGAGGCATAAAAAAGAATATTTTATCACAATTAATTACTAACATATTTCAAGGTTAAAACTTTCTAATTTTTTATAAAAGTAGTCTACTAATGGTTTTTTTACTTTTTGGCTCTTTGATCTCTCTTGCTCTGTCGATTACAAATGTAAAGGTTATTTGTGAAGAGGTTCGCTCTCATTTGGCTCTTAGGTCCCTATGTGCTTTCCTTTCGGGCTCTTAAGACCCCTATTCTGGCTCTTTAGTACCCAGCTCAAATATTCCGCCATTTTTTTCTCCTTTTCTCCTTGCTTTTCTCCATTGGCTCTAAGGTGACCTTTTTGTGGCTCTTTGGTCCCAAAAAGAGCGGCTCTTAGGTCCCTTTTTTTCCAGCTCTTCAGTACCCGTGCCTCTTCCGTCTCCAAACCTTTTTTCTTGGGGGGGGGAGGGCGAGGTTTGTGTATTGATACTGTAATTTTTTTATTCCTTATGTACTGTACGTGTGAAAGAGCTCAGTTTTTTTTGGTAAAAAAATCTGAAACATACGCTGTGAGACGTTTGTCCACCTTCTTTTTAATTAATATGGCTGTATAGCTGTTCTGTTTTTAATTCCTAGGTTATTCTCACTTCTACTTCAGAAGATTTAGGGTTGATGGAGCCAAAGGAACTGGGAACTGGAATTTGGAGCCGAAAATCGGAAATATGGAGCCATAAATTGGGAACTTGGAGCCGAAAATAAAAATCGCAAAACGTTTATCTTAAGCCTAAGCGAAACCTAAATTTAGGCCCAAACCAATTTTTTTCTTGAAGGCTCCAAGTTCCCATTGTTCGTGGCTCCAAGTTCCCAAAAGTTTTCGATGGCTCCAAGTTCCCTGCTTGTGGCTCTAAAAAACCCGTACCTTTAGAAATAGATGCGGAAACAAAGAAGGGTCGTCACACTAAAATCAAAACGTGCATACCTTGGCAATACTGGCAACTCCGGAAGAAGGTTCACAGTGACCCATATTGCTCTTTACAGCGCCCATAAGTAGAGGTTCTTTTCTTTTCGAGCAGAAAATCTCCACGATTGCATTAGCTTCAATGGGATCACCTACCTAGAAAATTTTTACAAAAAAACTAAATTTTGCATGAACAAATCTGTGTATTTATTAGTTCTAAATTTGGTACTTTGAAATTTGTTTGATTATTTAAATAAACCAACCTGTTCCATATAGGGTAACTGGCTTAAATTCGGCCAGGCCTTAATTTCGGTCACCGGCTGATATTTTTGCCATGCACAAAGTTATAAAATGAACGATCTATCCAGCCATACGAAGTTCATTTCATAACTTTGCGCATGGAAAAAATAACATCTGGTGGTGGCCGAATTTAAGTTAATTACACTAGTATTGCCATAAATTTTTAACAGGTTCCAGATTAGTTTCATTGTAGCCCTTAAATAAAAATATAATGTAAATCATCAGTACAAATCAGCATCAGCAGTATCAGCAAATTTTCAATTGGGGCGTCGTCACCAAGTTAAGAAATGCTTATATACCTTGGTGCCCGTTCCGTGAGCTTCTATAAAACTGATTCGATTTGGATCCAGACCGGCTTCTTCATAAGTTTCTTTAAGTAGCTGCGCCTGCCGCATTCCTTTTGGTACGGTAATTCCTAAAATACAACCAATACATATTAGTGATGTTCCTGTTCCTACCTTTCAATATCATGCTCCGGGTTCCGGCTATTTTAAGCGGAGGGAGCTCCGGAGCTCTGCCCCTTAAATGAGGAGCAATTTTAAGCTTATTTAAGCTTTAAATACATTTTCAGTTACTTATCCACATTTTTAAGTCTATTTCTAGCGTTTTATATAATTTAAAAAAAATGTAATTTACAAAAAAATTTTCACAAAATAATCTATAGCATGTCTTTTTAATTATTTATAAAATTGGTACAGAAATCAGCGCAGCTTCAGAGCTCCGCAGCTCCAGGGTTGTCCCGGAGCTCCTAAAAGAGCTCCGGGGAACATCACTAACACATACATAATATCAAGAAAATATTTACAGAAAAAAAGCATTCTGAAAATAAAGCGAGATTTTTTTAGCAAGTATTATGGATAAAAAATCAAAGTAAAGAGGCCAGAATATTATTAAATTATAAATCTAGCCTTGAAAAATGCTCTAAGAATAGAGCAGGAAAAAGGGGCGATTTTTCCCCGGGCGTATGTTTAGACAGAAAAGATGTAGACTAGTCTGAGATGGACATTATGTGGACTATAGGAAATTTGCATTTGGTTTGGCCAGCTGCTCACTAAATAAAAATTTTTACGATATGATAATGATTTGTTTATATATTGATCTAATCACACAGCACTGTTGCATTTTTTTTAGTTTGATGAAATGTCAATTGAAAAAATCATAGTCACAGCAATCTTTGACAAGCGCGAAATCACCACTTTTTCAATTAGAAGGTTATATTTGTATGTGTAAGAAACAACTATAAATTTGAAAAAGTGGCGATTTCGCGCTTGTCAAAGATTGCTGTGGGTATGATTTTTTCAATTGACATTTCATCAAACTAAAAAAAATGCAACAGTGCTGTGTGATTAGATCAATATATAAACAAATCATTATCATATCGTAGAAATTTTTATTTAGTGAGCAGCTGGCCAAACCAAATGCAAATTTCCTATAGTCCACATAATGTCCATCTCAGACTAGTCTACATCTTTTCTGTCTAAACATACGCCCGGGGAAAAATCGCCCCTTTTTCCTGCTCTATTCTTAGAGCATTTTTCAAGGCTAGTCTACCACTTTTTTGAATTAAATTAAAAAAATAGCCTAATAAACTATAGTTTTAGCTGCGCAATGACATATGTTTATAATCATTCCGTTGCCGAGATAAAATAAAAAATAATAATAAGAAGAAGATGAATTTAAATTACAAAATTAACCCACGTTGTTTAATTATAGTTAGTGCGGTGCAGTTGCGCTCCAGACAAAGTTTACCTACGTTCTCTAAATATAGTTGGCGCAATGCCGTGCGCCAATGATTGCAATTATAATTTTAAAGTAAAAATAATAATAATAATAATAAGATGATGAACATGAATAACAAAATTTACTCACGTTCTCTAAGTATAGTTGGCGCGGTGCCGTGGGTTAAATTGCAGTTGGCACCCCGCACCACCGATGATTACCGGCGTGTGGACGCTTATTATTATTTTTTAATAAATAAAACTTTGAATTAATTTTGTCATCAGTAATGCAAAGAATTAAAAAAGTACTCTGTTGTTTTTGCCGTTTTCCGCGCGGTTGAAGCAGATGGCGCTTGGAACTGGTGCCGTTTCTGCCACCAATTAAAACCGGTCTGCTATTTTTGTGCGGTTTTTATGAGGGGATGTTGGTTGTCTGCTCTGTACAATCTTTATTGTTGCCAAAAGGCTGTTATTGTGCGGTTGGGAGTTTTTATTTGTCTATTTTTCAATTTTTTTATTTTGATCAATAAATCGATAACAAGGACCTAAATGAAAAAAGTGCTTCCTAAGAAAGTTGCGCAATTCCTTCTTCTTTCTAATGAGCCCATGTTTATTTTTGATCAATCAGTAACGAATGAGGAATATCGTTTTTAAGAATGGAGCGTTGGAATAATAATAATAATAATAATAATAAGAAGAAGAAGAAGAAGGTTCTGAATTTCAAAATTTACCCACGTTCTCTAATTATGGTTGGCGCGGCGCCACGGGGCTAAATCGCCTCGTGGCGCTCCCGCGCCACCCATGAAAAATTGTATTTTCGTTGACAACAATTGTAGGTAAACAAATATTTTGATTGTTGGCAACAATTGTAGATAAACAAATATTTTGATTAAAAATTAATGTACTGATAGATCATTAGATCATTTTATATTAATACAGAACGGTCGCTACAGTCGCTTCATAATAGCCCCTCTTTATTTTTTTAAATATTTTTTCGGTGTACGCATTTCTATTGGGTTTGAATTTTGATTTTGTGTGCTGTTAAAGTTATTACTGGCTTATACGTAGTTATGTAATAATAAAATTTCTTGGTCACCTAAAATGATAATTTATGAAAACAATACCGTGTTCTTTAAATCCGTCTGTGTTGCTTTTGGCGTGTAAAACAGTGGCATAACATCTGCGAGCCACGGAAGATCTCTGGAGAAGAAGCGCACCAACTCCTTCACCTCTTGCGTACCCATCCGCTAAATAAATTACTATTTTTAATGTAACAAATAATTAAACACTTAGTTTTAGGAACGATATTTGGGGCGGGAACGGGACACGAGGGTACTGTACACGAGGGTACTGGACACGAAGGTACTGGGCTTAAAAAATTGCAACAAAAATAATAATTTCATGTTTGACATTTTCGTGTTATTTGTCTAAATTTTCGTGCATTTTTTTAAATAATAACTAGCTTTAAAAATGCTGAAAAGCTATGGGACGACTCGAAAAATAATAAACAATAGGATTGTTGTTATGCTTTGTTTGTGCTGTCAAAACATTTTTGTGGTTATTCTTCGTGATTTGTAGAAAAAATGGTTTTTTAATAATGCCTTCAGAAAAAATAACTGCGAAAATAATTTCAAATAATACTGCTATTAATAACCTTGCAAAAACATTTTAGTAAAATATTTTCTGAAAAACAATTGATTGCCTTTTTTAAAAGTAAATTATTTTGTATTTTTTAAAGCATACTATTATTATTAAGATATTATGATAAAGTTTTGCTTATTTTTCGGGTTGCTTAGGCTTAGGAAAATAAAGTTTACTGTGCAATGGTGGGATTTTGAAGACTCCCAAAGATCCGTTGTTGGATTATTTTAGTTACTCACCACCCTATACCTAGATGTAAATGCTTAAAATATCATGAAAAATGTAACAATTGTTTGTATGTTTTTGGGTTTTAAAAGCACATTTGTTTGTCTTGTTTCAAATGATCAACGCATGTGTTCAAGTGTAATTTCTAAGCTAGAGTGGACTAAAAAAAGCAAGAAGATATTTTTTACATTTCTACTACTGAAATCTATTTTTGGAGAAGTTATTTTTTTCATAGATTTTATCACAAAATCAATTATTTTAATCAAGAGTCGATGAAAAGAGTCAAATAAAAAAATGACAGCAAAAAAACTGCAGAATTTGCTTCAAATTTTCATACAAGAATATGTTTTAGAAAAACAGTAATTAAATAACTTTTGATAATGGCGTTCTCTTTCCACTCATGATTGTTTAATATTAATTTTTTTAGTTTTTTGCAAAGACAGGATTTTGAAGCTCAAGAGCTTTGGAGTAAGCTTCAAACTTTATTATTGTTTTTATTTAATTGTATGTTGAATGACTTTTAAAACTGTATAAAATGTATATAAATTGTATGTTAAATGACCTTTAAAAATTTTGTTTAATTAGTATGTTGTTTTTTAAACAATTTACCTTATTATTAGATTGCTTATATTTAAGCAAGAAAAAATTTTATTTATAATTAAAAACGAACCGACTTATGTAACGTTTAATTGTCTACACATTCAAACAACGATAAAAATTTAGTTCAGCTCATTCAGTTTAAAAAGTTTACATATTTGTGGCAAACGTATTTTTTCATAGCTCAGTACTCTTGTGTCCTAGAATCATTTGGCGCAATCACTGTTGCTATAGACAATAAAGTTCACCTTACTATTTTTCACACGACCATTTAAAAATTTTTGCAATTTCTATCATAAACACCACCTTTGAAGCGATTTAGTAAATAAAAACTAGTACACCATGCTAAACAGAAAAAATGAGTTGATCTTGATAGTATTGATAAATTAAAAGTAGAGTTTGATTAATTCATGCATCTTTTTTTCTTATATTTTTCTTACGTTTAATATATGCTTATAATATTACCATTTGCATCAAAGGATCGAGACTTTCCTTCAGGAGAAAGCATAGTGAGACGGTTGAATTGGACGGCAGTATTTGGAGTTAACGTTACATGACTTCCACACACCAACGCAGCTTCACATTGACCTGAATGTTTTTTGTATGATTCACAAGTAACAAAACATTAAATTAAATCATTACCAAAAAAAGTTAAAAGTTAACTGCTTACAAAATTCAATCAAAGCAAAGAGACAAGTGCACAAAACAAGAAAAATATAAAAACTACTACAATAGGTAACTGAACCAAGAACTACA
>JASAMX010006030.1:0-10138 GCA_030248175.1 Microlaimidae sp. YZB2_3
AGAAGTGAGTTCGAAGGGGTTGGTCGGTCAAACTTCTTTGGGGAATAGGGGAAGGGGTAAAACCCCTAAAAAGAAAATCGGGGTTTAACCCCTACCCAAAATTTTTAAGGTAGGACTATAAATTTTTTCGGGAAAAGTCCAAAAATTGTAAAGTTATGAAGGTAACATTCTGAACTTCCTCCCCCAAAAAATTATCTATTTGTCTAGGACAGAAATTTACAATATTTTCAAGAAAAACTAGCGTAAAAAGCCCTATTTCGTGAGTCTTCTATTGATCTGTGATTAATATAAAGATACGGCTTTTTATTTTAATTTTAAATGTAAATTTTGTATTGCAGACTGTGCTGCCGGGTATGCTGGAACAAGTCGTGAGTTGCAAAGATGCCATCGCGCAGGAATACTTAATGGAGTGCATTATTCAGGTCTTTCCCGATGAGTTTCACCTTTCTTGTCTTCAGATATTCCTAAAAGCATGTGCTGATCTTCATCAGGGTGTCCAGGTTAGTTTTTTTTGTTGTTAAAAATTTTTTGTCAATAATTGCTACTAAATCACCCTTTGATGTCATAAATGACCATGGACCGGCTATCTAAAGAGGGGATTGCTGCCTCAGGTAAACGAACCTTTGAAAGCTAGAAGGGGATCCGTACCTCCCTAGCTTTTTAGGATGGAGGTCTACCTGGAATGGGACGTTGACAATTTGCGCCCTGGATAATTCGCTCCCCTCCCAATTCAATCTCCGCCCAATTCGGTCCCAGCCATAGGTGGGCAGCCTTCCATATTTGGGATTTGGGGAATTGGGGGGGGTCTCCCAAAATTTTTTTTGGGGTATACCTCAAATCCCCATTTTTAGCGTTTTTAGTACTGGGACCCCCCAAATTTTAAGGGGGTGTCCAGGGTACCCCCAAATTTTAGGGGGGAGGGGGGTGTCGGCTATAATCGGTATATTTTTTGGGGGGGTATAAGCCCCCCTTACCCAACCCCCCCTCCCCACCTATGCTCCCAGCATATTTTACAAACGCAATTTTTATTACACCTATATTATTGGGGAAAATTCGCTCCTTGGACAATTCGCTTCCTGGGCAATTTGCTCCTTGGACAATTCGCTCCCTGCAAAATTCGCTCCCTATAGACATATCGCTCCCTCTTCACAAAACTCAATCGCGCTTTGGGAAAATGAATTTTAAAAAAAATCGTAGGTGGCCCGATTTACTTTCGTTATTTCTTATTACCGTTATTTTCAAAAAGAATACTTTGTTGCGGACAATTCGGTTCAATTTTTTTTAATTCGCTTGCTGGGCAATGCGCTCCTTGGACAATTCGATCCCTGGACACTTCGCTCCCTGTAGACATCGATCCCTCTGCACACAACTCAATCGCTCTTTGGGAAGATGGATTTTAAATTCCATTCAAATTTTTTTTAATTTGCTTCCTGGGCCATTCGGTTTTCGGGTAATTTGCCCCTTGGTAAATTCGCTCCCTATAGACCATATCGCTCCTTCTACACACAACTTAATCGCTCTTTGGGAAGATGAATTTTCAAAAAATCGTAGGTGGCCCGATTTACTTTCGTTATTTCTTAAATAACCGTTATTTTCAAAAAGCATTATTTTGTTTCGGACAATTAGATTCAAAAACAAGTTTACGAAATGCTCAAGGAATTATTTTAATAAAGCTTTTTAAAAAAAGCTTTACCTTAACAATTTGGTGCCAAAATTTTATTTTTCAAGAAACGGTCTCTAATATAACACAATTCTCAGGAACTGATATTATTATCGTGTCCGCAAGAAACACCTTCTGGAAAAAAATCCTTTGAAAAATATTTTTTTAAAATTTTTCGCCATTTTTAAAAATTTTTAAGGTTTTTTTTGTTTTTTTTTTTAGTTTTATTTTAAGGTTTCGCTTAGGCCTACTGAAAACAAAGTTCTTTTGTTATGAATTTAAAAGTGTTTTAGAAGATATTTTTTTCGAAGATATTATGCAGAATCAGTGGCATAGCCAGGGAGGGGGGCGGCCGCCCCACCCCCCACCCCCTCCCCCTCAAAGCCAAAAAAGCCAAAGCCCCTCAAAAGCCAAAAAATCCGGCAAAGCCGGATTTTTTTGTAAGCGGGGACCTTTGCGTTTTTTGAATTTTGGGAGAAAATTTTTTTTTCTTTATATATAAATTCAGAAACATTTCTGATGCGTTCCAAAAACATAAAAATTCCCAAAAAACTGAAATTTTTCCCGCTTTGTGTGAAGTGTACATTAATCATTTTGTTAGTTTTTTTGTTTTAATTTTGATGGATTGTACCATTCAATACATAGCTAGGGCATACATGGGCACGGGGGGTTGGGGGAGGTTAACTCTCCAAATTCTGAGAAGGGGGGTTTAACCCCCCCCCCACTCAGAAGTGGGGGGAGAAAAGGTTAACCCCCCTAATTTTGGAAAAATGAAGGGAAAAGATGTATTTAAAATGACTTCTAACTGCCTCCAAACTTTTTCGATCAAGTTTTGAGATCGAAATGAATGTTTTAAGCAATAAACAACTGGAAAATGCAATAAAAAAAAGCCTTTTGACCTAAAGTTAACGTTTTTTTACCTATTTTTCCTTCAAAATCGAAAAACGATAATGACTTCTATCTAACTGCCTCCAAACTTTTGCGATCAAGTTTTGAGATCGAAATGAATGTTTTAAGCAATAAAAAACTGAAAAATGCAATAAAAAAGGCTTTTGACCTAAAATTAGCGTTTTTTACCTATTTTTCCTGCAAAATCGAAAAACGATATGGGTAAAATGCACTCCAGAAAAAAACGATATGGATATTTTGCATTTCTCAGATTTTAACCCCTCCTGATTTGGGGCTTACTCTCCCCCCACTCCGTACCAACTTGCCCATGTATGAGCTAGGGCATTGTATCTTTGCCTCAGATATTGAATGGCAATACATATAGATGTTAAAACGCATAATATTATAAGATATGTAGGTTTGATAATGGTTGTTTTAAACCCTTTAACAACATTTTTTACACTTGTGTTGTGTGTAGGGTTGTCCGCCTTTCCACCTTCCTCCATGGCGAACCGTGATATTTTGTATAGTTTTTGTTTATACTTTTCAAATATTGAGTTATAAAAATTTAATACAGATCTTAGTGCATTCTAAAATAAGAAATTAATCAATATAAAAATTTTCCTGCCACGCGGGAAGGTCAGAATTATATATTTATATATAAAATAAAATTAATATTATCAGAAAATAGATAGTTGTGTTATATATACAATTTCATCGCCACCTAATTTTGAAGATCAGACATCATTGTGCAGAAATTAGGTAAAAAACAAAAGTAAAATGTATGTTCATGGAAACACCAGGGGACGATTTCAAGCAGTTTTTAGTGCTTGTTAAAAAAATTTTCGCCTCCGGTTGCTGGGGGGAAACCCCCAGACCCCCCCCCCGTCCAACGCTTCGCGTTGGCTGCCGCCGCTACGCGGCGCAGGTGGCGGCGCTTCGCGCCGCTACGTAACACTTTTCTCCCCCCCCAGACTGCCCCCTCGAAATGGACACATATATCTCGGCCTACCTGTGCACTGCCCCCATCGGGGTTAAAACGGGGGGGGGGGGGGGGAAATTCCAAAATGGGGGGGCACGGGAGGTAACTTTTTTGAAACGGAGGGCAAGCAGGCTGGAAAGAAAAAAAGGAGAAAAAAAGAAGGAAAAAGGGAAAAAAAAGACAAAAAAAGCAAAAATAAGGTAAAAATAGGTCTAAAATGGATTAAAAAACATTGAAATATGCTAAAAAACTGCAAAAAATTTGCGATGATGGCGTCATCATAGGTCAAAAATGGCGTCATAATTTTAGGATACTTTTTTATTTTTCGGCGGGGGGGCGATGAAACGGGGGGGGGGGGGGCATGGCAAATCTTCCAATAAAACGGGGGGGCATTTTCAGACCGTGCACAGGTCTGATCTATGTCATTTTGCTTCTATTTCTTTAATCTTTTTATGCTATCTAGATATCATATTATTTTTTAGTCTACCTTAGTTTACAACTTTGCTTTTTTGGTTATTTCCTTTTCATTATTATTATAATATTCTCATACAAAAATGTAAAACTCACATCTGCTACCTAAAATCCCCTGATAGGGGTGGGGCCTTGACTAACATTCTACATCAACAACAGTGCTGATATAGGGTATTAGGCGGCAATATGGAATCTCCATCGCCGGCCCGCTTCAGCTATAAAAAAAGACCTTTGAACAAACAAAAGCTAATTTTTGTTTAAGATTAATGTAGATCCTTGGGAGCAAATTGTCCAGTGAGCGAATTTTCCATAGAGCAAAATTGTCTACAATAGTCTGGTGTGTATTATATAGATTCCCGGGACCGGGAAAAATTGTCCAGAGAGCGAATTGTCCCCAAATTACCCAAGGTGGACCAGTTTGAAAACTAAAGGATGGTCAAGAGGGGTTCGGTTTTCAAACAAAGTTATTTTAAATCATTAATTCAAGTTTTTTAGCACTAATATAGAATTTTATACACCAAAATAGGCTTTAGATGTATTAAAAAAAAACAAAAGTACTGTTTTTCACTACAAAAACGTGTTTTGACAGTAAATTTTGATCTGAATTAATACCCAAAATTTGGCTCAAAAAAGGGGGGAGGGTGGATTGAGAATTTTAGGAGCGTTGATTGAGAACTCTAAAGGGTGGTAGGGTGTCAAAAAAAATTGGGGTAAGGGGGGCCCCTAGATTTTTTTCTAGAATGGTGGGTGGTGTCCGAAATTTTGAGGCCAGGGTCTACTTCTCCCCCTATGCATGGGGTAGGCAGGGGGGTTAGACCCCCCCTTTTGGGTCGCCAAGGAAAAAAATTTGGGGGTATAGAAGGCCATTTTTTTTAATTTTTCTCGCGCTTCGCTCCGGTAAGTGCTCGATTAGTTATATATAGTCTTCAGTTCCAAATTTGTGTTAGTTTGTTTTGAAATCTTGGTATGACCATGCTGGGCCCACCCCATTCTTAATGTTTTAATTGGTCTTCACTTTTAAATTTGTGTTACTTTGTTTTGTAAACTTGATACGACTACGATAGACCCCCTTTTTAGATAGTTATATAGTGGGATTAAAAATTCAAAGGTTAGGAGAAGTAAGGTTTAAACTTGTTTAAAAACATTTTAAAAACACTTGTTCAAAAACGTTTAATGAAGGGGCACGGGGGGGGGCACCTTTTGTGAAACGGGGGGGCAATAAAACGGGGAAAAGCAGGGAAAAAGAGTGAAAAAAGATAAAAAAGAACGGAAAAGGGGAAAAAAAGGACAAAAAAGCGAAACTAGGGTAAAAATAGGTCTTAAATGGCTTAAAATACATTGAAATAGGCTAAAAACTGCAAAAAATTCGCGATGATGGCGTCATCATAGGTCAAAAATGGAGTCATAATTTTAGGGTACTGTTTCTTTTTTTGGGGGGGGGCGGCAATAAAACGGGGGGGGGGCAAATTCTCGAATAAAACGGGAGGGGGCATTTCCACACCGTGCACAGGTCTGCCTATGTATATTTTATTTTTATAATCAACTAGGAATGACAATGTAAATAAAAGAATGCACCCATATCGTTTTACCTTTTTTAAATTTTTTGTTAAGGGATATGGGTGGTGGTCAGCATAAGTGAACACGGTCCCAAAAGTTAGAGGGAGGAGGGGGTTTACCCGGGGTAAGTCGTTTTTTGAATTCTATGAAGAGGGTCCCAGGGAGGGAGGTCCCTATTTTTTAGGAGAGAGGTCAATCCTGGTTGCAAAATTTCGAAATCTACAGGGGAGGTCAGGGAGGTCATTTTTTATTTAATGGTGTATTCTAGAACAGTGTTAATTTATTACCGCTTTGCAAAGAGTAACGTACTAGTACCAAAAATATATAATATACCGAAAAATGTGCAATTCCTACATAAAAAAGTGCGAAAAAGTAGGCCATTATAACGAGCCTCTCCATTTAAATGACACTCTCCACTATAATGGCATAGTAGCCATTTTAATTCGGCGAGTTAAAATGAAGAGGAAGCTATTATAATAGCCATTTATTGATTTAATTTCACTTCATATATACTTACAATTGTAATATTGTCCGAGCCGCACGAGTTTTACCGTGTTGGACACACGGGAAAAGTGTGTTTTTTAGGAAAAAGTGTGTTTGTTTTTTTTTAAAGTGACCGAAAAAAATTCTTTTTTTCTAATTTTCTCATCTAATAGGATATATTTATGAAAAATATTGTTATCAGAAGCTGAAAAAGCCTATAGACCTATTTTGAATAAGGCTTTAATAATTTTTTTTTGAGGGGGGTGCCAAAAAGTGTTTTTTTGTTCACTTACCTATATCAAGAATATATAATACAAGAGAATGTCCGACTGTCCACTAAATTCTTGACCAAAATTTTGCGAGAAAAGTAGCACTTTTAAATTCTTGTGCGACTTTTCTCGCAAAAATCCGCCATTTTTGTTAGTTTTCCCGTGTTGCGATTTTTAACACAGTGTTAGTTTTCTTGCAGTTGCACTGTGACTTTTTTTGCACTCTATACCGCTTTAGTCGCACTGCGAGGCTGGCTGCACAACAAAAAGAATACAGACGCTGATTGTCATTTTCAATGGAGTAAAACACTTCAAACATAGTTTTATGTAAATTTTAAACCTTGGAAATTTACTTTATTTCATTAAAACTAAAATGTTTTGACATCTTAACGTAAAAAAATCGACTTTTACTCATTTAAACACAAAATTTTTGCTCTGCTTTGTTATTATTTTTTTGTTGTGCAACCAGACTCACAGTGCAAAAATAATCGCAGTGCGACTAAATCAGTATAGAGTGCAAAAAGAAGTCGCAATCCCCACTGCGAGAAAACTAACACTGTTAAAAATCGCAGCGCGGGAAACTAGTAGAAAATGGCGGATTTTTGCGAGAAAAGTCGCACACGAATTTAAAAGTGCGACTTTTCTCTTGTGTTATATATTCTTGCCTATATATATTTTGGTCGTTTCAAGAAGGCCAAGATTGTTAGAGTTTTGGTCTGTGGGGTGTTGTCTGAGCACAGTTAAAAATATGGAAGACATCCTGTATAGAATCTTTCAGTACATCTTTAACGAAAAAACTTTTGGAACAAAAAATATCCATTCTTCAAGAACACATGATGTTATCGGATCCATCAAGAACGAAATAAAGTAGCATGTTTTAATTTTTTAGATAAAGAACATTTTAATTGCCCTGATTGAACGTTTAGCCACCTACGCCACCAATAGTGAGGGGCCTGGTATCCCTGCGGATTTGCGCCTTTTTGATATATTTAGTGAACAGGTACACACCACACCACTGTTTTCAACAAATTTGTATTTAATCTTGTTTTTAATAAAAATAATCATAGAATAAAAACAAAATAGGGTTAAATAAAACAAAAAAAACAGGGATTATGCGTATGATAAAAAGTTAGTAATCGCAGTGATTTGATTTTTAAATGGTCTTTGTTAAAAATAAAACTAAAACGGTTTGCATACTAAAATTTTAGTGTCTTCATAAACATTAAGTAAGCGTTCGTTTTATTAATGATTAATCCAGTTATTAGAAAAAATTTTGGTAATAAAAATATTAAAACATTGCCCGCGTGTCTTTTGTTTTAAAAATTTTGACATTTGTGTTTGACAATTGTGTTTGGTTGTTGTAGGCTGGTTTCATCGTGGCGTCTCGAGCGGAAATGCCTCCGGCGGACGTGGTGGCCCTCCAGACGGCTCTGGTGAATTTGGCGCTTAAATGCTACTCTGACCGCACGGACTACGCCGACCTCGCCTTCCAAACCACCAAGGATGTATTCACAAAAATGTCCGTGAACAAGTATGTCGCTAACAATAGGACAATTATTCTGTCTAGAAAAAATGTCCCTTGTCAAACAAAAAAAAAAGTTAAGGAATTTCCCTAAGATTATCTGTTTCACTAGTGACCGTACATTTTTTCCGGTACCTATACCCCAAAATTAAAGGGACTACAGAAATAAATTTTTCTGACTTTTTTAACTGTAAAAATCACAATTATCCAAAAACAATAAACATTGTTATTGCATTTTTTAATTAAAATAAATCATTTTTACCCTTAAAATTTTATTATAATATTGGTCTGTTTCTCGATTTTAAGACATAACTCCCTCATTCTAATTAAACAGTTGAAATAACGTTCTATTGTTGAATCCACATTATTCTTTATGAAGTTCGATGTTGTTTATGTAACTGGATGTAAATACATTGTTATATAATTTTCTAATTTTATTATTTTCTCTTGCAAGAATTTGCTTTAGGATCACTTATAACAGCTTGCTGGGTAAGGAACTGACGAAGATGTTGCACATCCCCGTGGATCATTACAACAACGTCCTTACTGTCCTTCAGCTGCAGCACTACGGCCAAGTTCTGGACGCCCTGGATTACCGCGGTCGCGCCCAGGCCTGCAGCTACCTACTCACCAACCTCTTAGACAACAACACCCTACTGCCCACGCCGGAACAGGTGAACGCTTGAAACAAAATTATGTGCAACTCTTGTTTCTCTATAAAAAAGGGTACCACTAAAAGTATGCCATTATAATGACATACTTTTAAATTAATGTTTTTATATGGCACTTGTACCTATCATAATAACCTTACTCTCCGTTTAAATTTACGCAAATTTAAGTGAAGATAGAGGATGCCAATAATATGATGGCATTCGTTTTGAAAGTCATTATAACTGGTGCATATGCCGGTTTGTGCATAGGACGCAGGCACGAGTTGCACATTTTTGGATTTACTTTTTTTAATTTAACCATTAAAAGAAGACCGAAAAAATTTGAGTTTAATTGTTTAATTAGTGCAAATGACTAAAGATGAATTCTATCAGGTTGAAATTTGGGAGGTAGATAAGTATATAACAACTCGTTCTCCACGAAAGTATTAAAATGAGTAATGAAACACGTGACGCAACTTATAATTGGTCTCATTTAACATTCAAAACGTTCTTATTTTTCCAAGCTTGTGCATTTATTGTTATAGTTGTTCTCATAGATGAACACGGTCAAAAAGCTAGGGAAGGTGTTTACCCCGGGTAAATGACATTTCAAAATCTAGGAGAGGGGTCCTAGGGGGGGTCGAACCCCCCCCCCCTAGCTTTTTAGGGGGGTCGACCCGGGGTGCGAAATTTTGAAATCTAGAGGGGGGTCAGGTGGGGTCCGGTGTCCAAAGCAAAACAGTTTTAATTTAATATCTTTAATAATAGTTCCTTTTATAGAATAATACTACATTTTATTGAATAAAAAGTGATATTTAGGTATAAAAAGGGTGAAAAAACATGAATTTGTGTTAAAAATTCGCGTTTTTGCAAGAAAATTTAGTATAAAAAAAGTACTTAAAATTTTCTCGAGAGGGGAGGGGGGGGGTCAGATTTCAAAATTTAGAGGGGGGTCAAGGGTAAAAAATTCGAAAATTTGGGGGGAGGAGGGCCCCCTGGTTTTTTTTCTAGGGGGGGCCTACCAAAGGGATTTGGAACTGGCTAACCCCCCCTACCACTTCATCTCCACCCTGGCTACACCCCCTAACAGTTTATATTTTCTTAGTTTTTTTTTTATTTTAAGGTAAAATGATTCGTATGGTAACGGGCCACTTAGTATATGATAAATAGTACAATGCACAGTTATTTATTTATTACTGCTATTACTCCCTTGTTTTGTGTAAGTAAAATTGGAAAATAACATTGTTCCACCCAAACAAGAAAAGCAAGCATACTTACTTAAAAATATTTTCTACTAAATTAAAAACAAATCAAATAATATCCTAAGAAATATAACAACACTTAATTGTTTTATATAAAATTTAACCAACATACAACAATTACACCATAAAACAAACCATATAAATATTTGTTGCTTGACTGACAATGTAGGAAAAAAAATAAATTAAAATATTTATTGGTGGTGGGCTGCCGCTGCCGCCGTTTTAAACAACATGAAACAGTTTATTGCTTCTTGACCAAACTTGTTCGATAAAACCTACTGTTACTACTGACTAACCATATAAATATTGATTATACATAATTACTAATCGTTTTATTTAACTAGAAAATAGAAGAAAACTGACAATTATTTAACCCTGAAGCAAATAATACAAC
>JASAMX010006031.1:0-40084 GCA_030248175.1 Microlaimidae sp. YZB2_3
CCGTAACCGGTCATGTGGAAGGAGAATAAAGTTAAAAAATAGCTTTATTTAAACGGTTTTTAATCATTTCGGATTAATATGGTTAATAATGAGTAAAATTGAATTAGTTTTGAATATAATACCTGTTACAATGCTCCAAAACAAAAGAGGTGTTTTTTGAAAATTTTCCGAATTTACTATGGGTGTTTTTGGAAAAAATGTTCACTGGGGTTTTTTTAAGCGCAGAATAACGTTCTATACGGCGTTAGAAAAGAAAGTTATTAAAAATCAAAAATGCCCCCCTTTGCATGGTCGCTTTAATCTATTTGAAGTATTTTTGACCGCTTGAAAATGGTAATATTTTTCAAAAAAATTTTTAGCAATGTGATATCTTTAGTACATTATTAAAAATTTAAAAAAAACTTTTAATAATAGTTTCATATTAAAACCCAGGCGATTTATCTTTTTAATATATAAATAATTTAGCACTTCTCCAGCTTAAGTAATAACGCTTTAAAGAAAGTCTTTTTTCACAGCATAAAAAGCATTGTTTTCTGCATGTGTAAATTCAACTGAAAATCCCGAACGACAGGAACGTAATACCATATATAATTGCATACCGTTAGAACCGCCTCTAATAGCGAACAACCTCCATAATAATAATAATAATAAAATTTATTCCGTCTTGTACAATTTTCATTCCATCCAACAAGATTTTTTTACTTCTTAACTGTTTTAATATCCACCGGGGATAAAATAGCTTGTTTTTACTATTTTATTTTTAAAGACGATTTTGCATGGCTAATTTAGATTTTTCTTACATTATTATGCTCTCAGCGCCGTTCACACAAAAATATATTTCTAAATATTAAGAAACACTATAGTTTTGCCAGAATTTTGATGATATTTTAGTATGATTTGATTTTTAATTCTGTACACCTGTCTAAATTTTAAAACTTTTTTGACCAATTTCATAAAATATATAAAAAACCAAATCATATTAGCAAATCCGAGAATTATATAAAACCACTGCTTACATTACACCAAGACAGTAGATAACGCGAACGCACTTCTGACAAGTAATTATGTTTGCATTTATTTCATGAATAATTAAAAATTATTGCCACAGATTATTTTATCAATGATTTTTCGGAAACTAATTTTTTTTAAAATTAAAAACAATAAAAATAGTTCTAAAATGCTGACAGGATAAAAGTAAAAAAAAGCATTACTAAACTCAAAGGCTGTCTGGAAGCGTCAAATGTTGTGTTGCAAACAGTAATGATTTTCGATTATTTTAAATAAAAGTAATTCGAAAAATTTTTATTAAGTAAAATAAGAGTAAAAGTAATTTGTGGTTTTTTTTTATTTAAGTAAAGTTAAAGTAAAAGTAACGGTCAAAATTTTATTTAAGTAAAGTAAAAGTAAAAGTAAGACATATTTTTAAGTAAAAGTAAAAGTATAATAAAAGTTATTTTAAAACGAAGCAAAACACTAGTTTTTGGACTTCTAGAGCTCCGTTCCAAAGCTTTTTGCCAATTTTGTGTATAAATTTGGATTTTGAAAAGTTTTTAGGTCTAGATAAAATAATGTTTAGCTGTTTACAGCTTAAAAGTTTTTTCTGGGACAAATAAGGACAAATACCGCGACAAAGGACAAACACAGCGTAAAAACGTCCTTTGGACTAATAGACAAAATCCAAAGAGAACGTGTTCATACTACGGGTGTGCATTGCCGGCAAATTTCATTTTAGCCGCGCCTTAGCTTTAGTACTAAAGGTTCAATAATCGTTTAGCCTTAGCTTTAGTACTAAGCCCAAAAAAGGCTTAGTACTAAAGCACTTTAGCCTTAGCTTTTGCCAAACTGACAAATATGGAACTGTTCCTAAATTTTAAAAATTATCCCTTTTTTAAGGTAATTCTTAGTATTGCTTTGTTAAGTTTACAGTTAAAACTCAACACTAAAGTGGTTTTTAACGTTTATTGCATCAGGTTTTAGTTTTATATTTTAAAAATATTATTTTTAGACTTAATGTTACATTTTTAAGGTTGCTCTTGTAACTAACTGTATTCCAGTTTTAACTTTAAATGTTAATAGCTATATTAAAAATATTTAACTATCAAAAATAGTTTTTCTGAAGTAAATATCCAAAGAAACAAGACATTTGACCAAAATTTTTTATTAAAAAAACGCTAACTGCATAATAAACGTTACAAAATGCCCATATGAAACAATAAAAATAAGATAAATAATTTAATATAATAATTTAATATTAAGCACTTAGAAACTCGAAAAATACTTCAAAAAAGCAAAAAAAATCAGTATTTTCTGATGCTTATAAGTGCGGAGTCGAACTTTTTGTCTTCGATTTTGACAATTTTTTTGTAAAAACCTTACCCTGCCCCAATAGCCCACAAAAATTTTTCCAACAAAATATCTGCAGTGGTTCAGGAGTTATTAACTACCCCTTCAAAATGGCATTTTTCAACAATTATGTACGTGACAAATTGCTCAATGGGTATTAAAATTTACGTTACAAATTATGCACTCAACGAAAGTGGCTACCTTCTACTCTAATTTTATACCTTGATCGTTAAGATTGGTCCAGTATTTGTCAAAATATTACGTTTCCCGTACAAAGAACCAGCAATTTTTTCGTTAAAAACATCAAACGACGGCAGTGATTTTGTGAACCCAACCTTTCTTTCCTTCACTTCGTCTTTTTAGCAAAAAAATCGAGTGTTTTTTTGTACGAGAAACGCAATATCTCGACAAATACTGCACCAATCTTAACGATCAAGGTATCAAATTAAAGTAGAGAGTAACCGCTTTTTTTTAATGCATAATTTGTAACAAAAATTGTTATACTTATTGAGCAATCTTTCACGTATAGAATTGTCAAAAAACGCCATTTTCGGGGGATCATTACTCTTGAATAGTGTTGTAAAAAGTTACTTTTACTTTTACTAAAAATAATAAAAATAACGGATTTTGGATTACTTTTACTTTTAATTTTACTCGACTTTTGAAATCCCAATTATTTTTATTCTTACTCGACTTTTGAAATTTCAAATATTTATACTTTTGTTCTTATTCGGATTTTCCACTGCAAATACTTACATTAATTTAAGTGAAATTTATGTAATTTCAATAGGTAGATTCCTTAGTATATAGTAATATGGGTTTGTCCTTCAATAGTAATAGTAATAGTGCTAGTCCTTCAATAGTAATATGGGCTTGTTGTAAAGTGAATGGCAGAAGATAATTTTTTAAGCCGCTAACACGCTAAAATCATTTATTTTAACTAAAAAACTTATTAAAATAATAATTTATACATTAGCAAAAAAACTTTGAAACGGAGCTTTGGAGCTCCAAAAACCGGTGTTTTTCTCCGTTTCAAAATTACTTTTATTATACTTTTACTTAAAAAAATAAGTCTTACTTTTACTTTACTTAAATAAAAATTTGATCATTACTTTTACTTTACTTAAATTAAAAAATGACAAATTACTTTTACTCTTATTTTACTTAAATTAAAATTTTTCAAATTACTTTTACTTTTACTTAAGATAATCCGAAATCAATACTTTTTACGCAACACTACTCCTGAACCACTAGAGATATTTTGTTGAAAAAATTTTTGTGGGCTATTGGGGGCAGGGGTAGGGTTTCACAAAAGAAAAATCAAAATCGAAGACAGAGAATCAAGTATGTCTGCACCTGCACCACCTCTCCACCGCACCTTTAAACAAAAATCAGAAACACAAAAAATAAAACCCCATATTGATAGCACCTTGAAATCAAAATTCGTTTTAATCGCTTTGATTAGCATTATTGTTCAAAATACTCATTTATGTTTCTTTTAAAGTAAAAATATAGTATATTCAACTTCAGATAAGCATGGTTTTTTGGCAGCTAAGAGTGGGGGAAGGGGTTGAAGTGGTGGTTACGCGGGGTAAATTGCGTCTTGAATTCTGGGAAGGATGTATGGAAAATTTTTAATCCTAGAAGAGGGTCAGTGTGTGTTATGTGGGTTTTTAAAACAAAATACTTTAGAGGTGTCAGATTTAAAATTCTGAAGAGCCAGGTTAAAAAAATAGAAATATTTTCGTGAGGAGAACTTGATTTTTGTCTAAGATGGAGGTCCAAAATTTTGTGGTTAAAGGACCCCAAAATATCTCTCCATTTCGTGGTTATAAATCTCATTAAATAATCATGTTATTGATTGGTGAACACTTTTTTGGTTTTTTATGATCATTTTTTTGGTAAATCTTTTTTGGGTGATTTTTCGTTTTCCTGGCAAAAGCTAACGTTTTGCCAGGCCCATACCTTTTGTCGAGCTTTTACCAGCTAATTTCAGTTTAGCCGCGCCTTAGATTTAGTACTAAGCCCAAAAAAACCTTTAGTACTAAAGCACTTTAGCTTTAGCTTTAGTACTAATGACACCCGTAGTTCATACTTTCTTGTCCTTTGGACTTTTCTCTTTGGATTTCGTCCTTTGGACTTTGTCGAAAGGACAAATTTTAAGTAGCATTTATATTTCGTCCAAAGGAAAAAGTTCAAAGGACGTTTTGGCTTGTCCAAAAGACGTTTTGGCTTTTCTAAAATTGTCCTTTGGACTTTGTCCAAAGGACGTTTTGTCATAAGTATGAACCAGCCTTAAGAGTAAAAATAAACGTAATTGAAATTTCAAAGGTCGAGTAAAAGTAAAAGTAAAAGTAATCCAGAATCCGTTATTTTTATTAGTTTAAGTAAGTAAAAGTAACTTTTTACAAGACTAGTCAAATGTCACAAAAAAAGAATTTTTTTAAAATTTTAACGAAATTAAAAAAGTGCTAAAAAATTCCGTTTTTTCATATGCGTCTTTAATAAAGCTTATGTTTTATGCTTATCTAATACAAGGGTGTTGTTTTTCGTATAATCAAATATAATTTAAATAAATTATTTCATTGGTTTCAATTTTTTAAATAAGTAAAGAAATCTAGAATTTTGTATTAGAGCACATTTTTTTATCAGTAGCCAATCAACGTAAGGAATTTTAAAGATGACAAAAGTTTGTATGGCATTTTGAAATTTTTCCAAATACATCGTGCGATTTCATAATATTTTTATGACTTTATTGGTTTATTTTTGTTTAATATTAAATAAACTGATTTTTCTAAGAATTAACTTTAAATTTTTTTTCTCGATATTTTTAAATTTAAGGACTATAGGCAAATCAAACTTAGATGACCTTGATATTTGCAGTATTGAATCGACTATTTAACAATAAAACAATTTAAAATTTTTAGCAAAAACCATAGTAATAAAGATTGTTTTATTACTCAAATTGAAACAAAAATCCCTGTGTTTCAATTTGTTTTTTAGCGTCATAACCGCACAATTTTAATTGGTTCGTCCATACAAACTTACGAAGTCAGCCAGATTTAATTCAACCATAATTTAGCTACTATAAACAAAATGCACTTGGAACGCAACTAAATAACAAAAAAATTTTGAAAACAAAAAAGTGTATTTTTTCATCACTAAAATTTTGCTGCGTCACCCCCCAAAATTTTTTTGCAGAATTGTCATGACATTTGTCATGAATATTGTTTTTTTATTTTCATGCTATTTTGTATTTCCTATAATTTAATTTATAAATGGATTCGAAGAGAATAAAAAGGTGTTTAATATTCGGCATTTTCTAATTTTTTTATCTTTCAATCTAAGGCCCATCCGCGTGGATTTTACCTCTTTTATGGCACAAAATCCGTTTCCCTAAATAAATGCCCATCGTTTTTATTCTCTTCTGACCAGGGGGGGCAAGCTCCCTCAATATAGCAAAATATGCGGCGGGCCACTTTTTGTTTTTGCAATAACTTTGTAAAGAAACAACCAAAACACAAAAAAAGCATATCATTTTACTCAGAAAAATAACGAAAATTTTTTAAAAACTTAAATTTTAAATTTTTGGCTCGGTGCCAATTTTATGTTGAATTGAACTTAAAATTTAAATATGCCAAAAACTTCGCCTCGAAAATCTGCCTGTATCTTTTTTAATAATATAGATAAGTCGTCGTAATAAATTTTATTATTATTATTATTATGGAGGTTGTTCGCTATTAGTAGGCGGTTCTAACGGTATGCAATTATATATGGTATTACGTTCCTGTCGTTCGGGATTTTCAGTTGAATTTACACATGCAGAAAACAATGCTTTTTATGCTGTGAAAAAAGACTTTCTTTAAAGCGTTATTACTTAAGCTGTAGAAGTGCTAAAAACTATTTTTATATATCAAAAAAAACAGAAATCGCCTGGGTTTTAATATGAAACTATTATTAAAGGTTTTTTTTTAAATTTTTAATAATGTACTAAAGATATCACATTGCTAAAATTTTTTTTGAAAATATCACCATTTTCAAGTGGTCAAAAATACTTCAAATAGATTAAAGCGACCATGCAAAGGGGGGCATTTTTGATTTTTAATACTTTTCTCTTTCTAACGCCGTATAGAACGTTATTCTGCGTTAAAAAAACCCCAGTGAACATTTTTTCCAAAAACACCCATAGTAAATTCGGAAAATTTTCAAAAAACACCTCTTTTGTTTTGGAGCATTGTAACAGGTATTATATTCAAAACTAATTCAATTTTACTCATTATTAACCATATTAATCCGAAATTATTAAAAACCGTTTAAATAAAGCTATTTTTTAACTTCAAAACGTTTTTTCGCCCATGATCTTTTCGTAAAAATTTCACTTTTCTTCAATATTTCAAATTTCGTGCTTTTGCATTATTTGCACTTCGCATAGTCAAACACAACTAAAAACTTTAAAAAATTACTTATACTATTACAATAACATTATTTTTAAACAGAAAGGTTTAATAATCAACGATAATGTAACTTTATAATAGTCTGCACTCGGTCCAAATTCTCCCAAAAAAACTTAAATAATTGCACAAAAAGTTATAAATCTCAAAAACATATCTTTTTATTTGCATTTTTTCTCATATACTATAAACATTTGTCCAAGCTTCCCAAAAAATACTATTTCGCGCTGGGCTTTGGCTTAAAACTCGAAATATAACCCAGATTTGGAAATTCTTTGTTTTCAACAAATTCTCACAAAAACTCAAATAATTTCACAAAAAGTGAAAAATCTCAAAAAATATCTTTTTATTTGCGTTTTTTTTTTCTCATATATTATAAACATTTGTTCAAGCTACCCAAAAAATACTATTTTGCGCTGGGTTTTGGCTTAAAACCCGAAACATGACCCAGTTTTGGAAATTCTTTGTTTTCAACAAATTCTCACAAAAACTCAAATATTTTCACAAAAAGTAAAAAATCTCAAAAACATATCTTTTTATTTGTGTTTTTTCTCATATATTATAAACATTTGTCCAAGCTACCCTGAGATTTTTCACTTTTTGTGCAATTATTTGAGTTTTTGTGAGAATTCGTTGAAAACAAAGAATTTCTAAAACTGGGTCATATTTTGAGTTTCACGCCAAAGACCTGCGCAAAATAGTATTTTTTGGGTAGCTTAAACAAATGTTTATGATATATGAGGAAAAAACGCAAATAAAAAGATATGTTTTTGATATTTTTTACTTTTTGTGAAATTATTTGAGTTTTTGTGAGAATTTGTTAAAAACAAAGAATTTCCAAAACTGGGTCATATTTCGAGTTTTAAAGCTAAAACCCAGGGCAAAATAGTATTTTTTGGGTAGCTTGGACAAATGTTTATAATATATGAGAAAAAAACGCAAATAAAAAGATATGTTATTGAGATTTTTCACTTTTTGTGAAATTATTTAAGTTTTTGTAAGAATTTGTTGAAAACAAAGAATTTCGAAAACTGGGTCATATTTCGAGTTTTAAAGCCAAAGCCCAGGGCAAAATAGTATTTTTTTGGGTAGCCTGGACAAATGTTTATAATATATGAGAAAAAACGCAAATAAAAAGATATTTTGAGTTTCACGCCAAAACCCAGCACAAAATAGTATTTTTTGGGTAGCTTAAACAAATGTTTATAATATATGAGGAAAAAAAACGCAAATAAAAAGATATGTTTTTGAGATTTTTTACTTTTTGTGAAATTATTTGAATTTTTGTGAGAATTTGTTGAAAACAAAGAATTTAGAAAACTGGGTCATATTTCGAGTTTTAAGCCAAAACCCAGCGCAAAATAGTATTTTTGGGTAGCTTGGACAAATGTTTATAATATATGAGAAAAAAAACGCAAATAAAACGATATGTTTTTGAGATTTTTCACTTTTTGTGAAATTGTTTGAGTTTCTGTGAGAATTTGTTGAAAACAAAAAATTCCAAAACTGGGTCATATATCGGGTTTTAAGCTAAAGCCCAGCGCATAATAGTATTTTTTGGGTAGCTTGGACAAATGTTTATAATATATGAGAAAAAACGCAAATAAAAAGATATGTTTTTGAGATTTTTTACTTTTGTATAAATATTATAGTTTTTGTGAGAGTAAAAAATCTCAAAAACATATTTTTTTTATTTGCGTTTTTTCTCATATATTATAAACATTTGTCCAAGCTACCCAAAAAATACTATTTTGCGCTGGGTTTTGGCTTAAAACTCGAAATGTGACCCAGTTTTCGAAATTTTTTGTTTTCAACAAATTGAATGGGCGATTTCTGGGATCTGGGATCTGGAAATTTGGATTTGGGAGCTGGGATGTGATATCAGGTGTGAAGTGTCAAGGCCTAATTAAATAACTTGTGTGACGACCCAAAGTAGAAGCCAAAATAAAAAAATGCTGAAAAATTTAGACAGACAAATTTATTGAAAAATTGGCATAGCCATAGCATAGGCTAGCAAGCATAGCCCACCATAGCCCAGCAAGGAAAGGGGAAAGATAATCGCCTTTTATTAACGCTTTCACTTTGAGTTTTCACGGAAGTGACACAATGTGTCACACCTTCCTACTAAGAGAAGAGCTCCCAGCCTTTTCAATTCAATCCGCACGCCTCCATCAGCCCCAACAAGCCCGTCTATCTACCGCAGCATGTGGGGTAGGGTAACTGACTTAATTTCGGCCATCTTTTTTTATTTTTTTGAATATGTTTTTTCTGGATTTTTCAATCAAGCCAAAATTTGGCCTAAAGATCAAACAATAGCTATATTTGTTATCCAGTGCAAAATTTGAATATTTCTGTTACACTTAAAAATCAGTGAAGGTTTAAACTTTTTTTTAAAGTGGCCGAAGTTAAAACGCGTGCCATTTATTTCGGCCACCTACAAAAAACTGGTCATAACTATTGTTTAAAAGAACAATAAAAATTTCTAAAGGTTGCAAATTTATACTTAGGTATTGTTCTTGATACATATAACTTAATTTTTCCCGTTTGCGAACTTTAATAGTTATTAGCAAGACTTTAAATAACTATGTCAAAACCTTAAAAAAAGGAGTTTTAATAATTTGTATTTTTTGTTCAATTTTTATTTTTGGCTTAAAAAACGTCAAAACAAAGTCAAACGAGCAAAAAAATTCTTTATAAATACGGTAGTACAGTGATATTTAAAAACAGCGAAAAACGGCAGGTTTTTCACCTAAATTTTTAGGTGGCCGAATTTAACGGAATCTTAAAATGCACAGCTAGTTAAACGCATTGCAAAATGATTTTGAAGAAAATATCAAAACATGAAAATTAACAACTTTGAGCCTTAAATAAAAGATATTTTAAGGTTATATATTGCTTCGTTCTAAATTTGATGTAGTTTAAACAAAAAGCAAAAATTATGAAAATCACAAAAAATCCACTTTTTGTATGAAAATGTTGATAATGTAGAATAACAAAAATAAAAAAACTTTTCCAAAAACACTTTATTCAACATTAATCCAGTTATTTTTGTGCTAGTTCTTTTGTTTTAAAAATAAGCCAATTTTCTAACACCCTAAATTGGTGGCCGAAATTAAGGCATGGCCAAAATTAAGTCAGTTACCCTACACCGGTATACATACCCGCAGCGCAGGTGCGTATCGGCCACCAAATATGTGACGACCCAAAGTAGAAGCGAAAATAATCAGGCGCTGAAAATATTTGACACCCAAATTTATTGAAAAATTTGGCCAATACAGGAATCAAACCCGTAACCTCCAAAGTCGACTCTGGCGTGCTATCCATTACACCATAGACCGGACAAAGAAAAGGGAAAAATCGCTTTTTATTAACGCTTTCACTTTGAGTTTTTATGGAAGGGACACAATGTGTCACACTTGCTAACGCTTGCATTGATTTTTAATAACTTGGTTGAATCAACTCTATATAAGTTAAAATTTAGAGCATATATACAACTGACAACGCAGAATCCATTGTTATGTATCTCGATTTTGTAATATCACGCAAAATCACGATTTTGTGATCTGACAAAATGTGTGTTCGATCATGATGTATATGAAATTTTATTTAAAACAATTATAACTTGGTCGAATCAACTCTACATAAGTTGAAATTTAGAAAATATATACAACTGACAACGCAGCATTGATTGATAATCACGATTTTGTGATCTTACAAATTCTGCGGTTGATCATGACGTATATGCAAATTTTATTTAAAACAATTATAACTCGGCCGAATCAACTCTATATGAGCTAAAATTTAGAACATTATATACAACTGACAACGCAGAATTGATTGATAATCACTATTTTGTGATCTGAAAAATTGTGCGGTTTATCATGACGTATATGGAAATATTATTTAAAACAATTATATTTGGACTGAATCAACTCTATATGAGTTGAAATTCGTAACATATATACATCTGACAACGCAAAATCGATTGATAATCACGATTTTGTGATCTGGCAAATTGTCTTTGCGGTCGATCACTATGTATATGCAAATTTTATTTAAAACAATTATAACTCGGCCGAATCAACTCTATATGAGCTAAAATTTAGAACATTATATACAACTGACAACGCAGAATTGATTGATAATCACTATTTTGTGGTCTGACAAATTGTACGGTTGATCATGACGTATATGGAAATATTACTTAAAACAATTATAACTCGGCCGAATCAACTCTATATAAATTGAAATTTGAAACATATATACAACTAACAACGCAGAATTGATTGATAATCACAATTTTCTGATCTGACAAATTGTGTGGTCGATCATGACGTATATGCAAATTTTATTTAAAACAATTATAAGATGTTTTTTTTTGATTTTACATTTGTGCAGTCGCGAAAATGTGGTCAGTGTTTACTTTTGATTTGAATATGTTAAAAGACATTTTATCAGGCCTCGGTTACAAGACAAGACTTGAACTAGTTTTGATTTATTTATTTATTTTATACTTTATTAAGTACATCTTATGAAACAAAAGCCAGTAAATATTAGTGTTGTAAAAAGTATTGATTTTGGATTATTTTAAGTAAAAGTAAAGTAATTTGAAAAATTTTAATTTAAGTAAAATAAGAGTAAAAGTAATTTGTGATTTTTTAATTTAAGTAAAGTAAAAGTAAAAGTAAGACCTATTTTTTAAAGTAAAAGTAAGAGTAAAAGTATAATAAAAGTAATTTTGAACGGAGCAAAACACCGGTTTTTGGAGCTCCAAAGCTCTGTTCCAAAGTTTTTTTTTGCTAATTTTATGTATAAATTATCATTTTAATAAGTTTTTAGTCAAAATAAATGGTTTTAGCGTGTTAGTGGCTTAAAAAATGTTCTCTTGCCATTTACTTTACAAAAAGCCCATGGGGAATTTACCCTTTCAAATTACTTAAATTTTACTTAAATTAATTTAAGTATTTGCAGAGGAAAATCCGAGTAAGAGTAAAAGTAAAAGTATTTGAAATTTCAAAAGTCGAGTAAGAGTAAAAGTAAAAGTAATTGAAATTTCAAAAGTCGAGTAAAAGTAAAAGTAAAGGTAATCCAAAATCCGTTACTTTTATTACTTTAAGTAAAAGTAAAAGTAACTTTTTACAACACTAGTAAATATTAAAAAAAACCATGCACAATACCCACAAATTGTTACGCAAAAATTTAGTTTACTAAGTGGCGTTTTCCTACAATGGTTCTCAATATAGAATAAAATAAATGATAAAATAAAGAATATTAGCTTTTTGAAACATGCAAATGTCCAAATAAAGGGAGAGACCACATAGAGCCCTCAGACTTCCTATATGTGTCTATAAAATTTTAAAAAAATTGTTAAAATTATTTTTTAACTTGCAATTTAAACGCATTTATATAAATAACTTCCACTGTAGATAACGGTAAACAATTCCAGTATCTTGCTACTCTTAATGGAAATAAATTAGATATATTATAATAACTATGATTTTCAACAGAAAAATGTAATGTTTTTATAAATAACAGCAAAAAGTAATGTTTAAATTCGTCATCTGGCTCCCCGTTTATTAGGCACTGAAGAATTGTGAAAGCCACGTCTGGTTTGTCTCTGTCTGATCTTTGTGTGAATATATACCTCAAAAAAATTCTCCATTCAGCTAGCGAGATTAAACACAAGTTTTGCTGCAATTGCGCTTAATAATTTACACTTGGAATACACACTTTAATTTAATTTAAATTTGGTTTTTAAATTGTCTAATGGCTAGGGGAGTAAAAGACAAATGTAAAATGATGAAATTCAATGATTTAAAGTCTTTTTTCGGCGTTTAAACAACAATATCGAACTTGTAAGTATTTTATAGGTTTATCACAGTTTACAACCAGATTAACAGGTAATGGACCCTGTCCATGGTGGACAAAATTTACGAAGAATAAGGACATATATTTGAGAGGAGCTCTAGTCGACAATTCTAATGAAATTTTTATTTGTGACGAGGATTATTCCAGGTAATTTTTTAAAACAAAGTTAAAATCCTTCAGGTTGAAATCAAGTGCGTAAAGAAGTAATAAATTCGCCGTCAGTAAGTAATAAACAATGAACGCGCGAGAATAAAATTAATAAAAAAAATTTTCAGGGATGACGTAACCAATGCTTATTAAGTTGCGTCAGGTGTTTAATTATTATTAAGTTGCGTCAGGTGTTTCTTTCCACGTGATATTTTGTCGGAAAATGAGTAGTTACTTTATCACCTAGTTATGTTCACCCTGATAGAATTAGTCTTTAGTTACAAAAGTCCTTAGAATAATCCGACTTATGCAGGTTTGGTACAGTGATAGTGATACAAATCATTCGTAAAAGTCTTGTAGGTAGTCGACAAAGGCTACCGGAATCTACTGGGTAGGTAGTCTAGGTAATCTACTGGGTAGGTAATCCAGGTAGTCTACTGGGGGGAAGGGTGAAGTCCATAGACTGAAGTTACATTCTTATTATTGTTCAAAAAGTGCGGTAAAAAAATCAAACTTTTTTTCAATCAATCATTTTTGTTAAAAATTTATGCTCTAAAAACATTTTAATTTTTTCACTAAATGAATTTAACAGTTTGAAACTATGACTTTTCAAAAAATAAATCATACTGCCTTTAAAAAAAATGGCTGCCCGTTTTGATTTCATGTCACTTCAGAACCGTCACCAAAAAAAATCGGGCATCAAAAATTATCCAAATCTCCCGGATCTCAAACAAGTGACTCAAAATAAACACCTTCCAACACAGCGGAGTTATGGAGCTCGATACAAAAAAATCTTTCCAAAAATGTATAATTGACCGTTTTTAACTTCTTGTTGTAGGGTAGTGCATTTAATTTCGGCACTTTTCCCAATTGGGCATTTTTGATTTTGGATTATATCTTTGGTAATCCTGGACGGAATACGACGTTTGATAGCTCAAATGAGAGCTAATTATATGTAGATGACTTTTGTGAGCGTTTTATTTGTTATGTGATGATATTTTCATGTGAAATTATGTGATTTATAAAAAAAAAAATTTGTTACTCGTTTTTAGAACATGGGCATTTCATGATTACGCAATAAATTGGTTTAAAAATTAAACTGTCCTGGTAAAATTTAGTCTAATTTCCGAATTTTTAGTCCCCGTGGTTCTACGTTGCGTCTGTGGTGTGCAATCGTTATAAAATAAAATAGTGTAATTTCGGCACTCATATGCTGTAGGTAAAAACGTATTGAATTAAGTGGTCGGATGTTAAATTGTAGTTGTAAATAGTTAAAAGACAACGTTGAAATGTGTAGGGGTCATAGCATCGCACTTAAACTCGATTAAGAGGGTCCTTTTAAAAAAAGCCGAAATTAAATGCACTTTTTTCCCAAATTTTGCTCATTTTGATACCATTTGGCATTTTAGCTGTAACTTTTTTCCAGTTACACGTTGAACAACAAGTAGAAGCTTAAAATAAAGAAAACTGTCTGGAGATAATGATAGGCTTTTAAATTTTTGAAAATGATGATTTTTTGATTGAGAAACAATCGATTGTTTGTAAAGTGCCGAAATTAAATGCACATATTTAATTTTGGCAATTTTCCATTTTTTTAAAAACTGATTTAAGTAAGTAAAAAAACTAATTTCGTACAATGAAACTTTTGTGACGCAACGCAGTATCGTGAAAGCCTCAAAATGAGCTATCAAACATGAAAATCGGGCCATACAGTGAAATGTTACACCGCAAAAACCAAAAAGTGCCGAAATTAAATGCACTACCCTACCCGACACAAATAAGTTATACCTAAAAAGATCTATATTTTGAATTTAAAAGTGTAATGAATCTGCACAAACATTTTAAACATAAAAATCTATATCATAAAGATTAAATTTTTCTTAAAAAACTGTCGCTAAACTGGCCCGAGATTTTAGGTTAACCCCTCAAAATTAAAAAAAAAATTTCAGGAAGCAAGCGAAAATTCAAGAATCTTAACTTAAGTTATTTGCGTAATGATCCAAAAAATTGATCTAAAAACTCTTTAAAAAAACTTAAAAATATTATGTCCCCCGAATTTCCAAAAGCTGGTTAATCATACTGTACCTTAATCAAAATTTTCTGAATAAACACAATTCCAATATTTAAACAACTTTGACTCTAAAAACATAAAGTAATAACTTACGTTTTTGGGATTAATTGCTACCAAACCTATGCAAAACTGGATGTGTTGTGTTTTAATATTTCTCACACTAAATTTGGCAAAAAATAAAATATATAAATAAATAAATGTTTTTCAGGGTTTAAGTTAAAATATTTGGCGTTTTCAATAGATGTAGAATTAAAGACATAGTAAAAAATGCCTCTTTACACCAAAATTTATAATAAAAATAAAGTTTATCACATCTTAAAATTACCTATGCGAGAAATAATTCATGCAAATTTATAATATTGCTTTAAACAAGAATATACTGCTAATAATTATGTGAAAATGTACATATATTATGTAAATATAATAATAATTTAGGTTTAAAAAAATTGAAATATGAAAATAAAAAAATTGTTCTGCTTAGAAAAAAAAACTTTTGTGTAATAAAAAAAGGTTTTTTTTTACTCACAAAGTGCTTAAATTCTAAAATGTGACTATTCATTAAATAAACCAAATAATTAACAATAAAAATTTTGATTTTTATTTGAAAAAATTGACCAAAATTACAAATTCTGCTAAATTTTTCGCCTGCCCCGGCCCCGGCCCCGGACCCAGCCGGGGCAAAATTTTCTACCCCGGCCCCGGCCCCGGTCCCGGCAAATCCAAAATTCTCTACCCCGGCCCTGGCCCTGGCCCCGGCATAAGCAAAAATTCTGCCCCGGTCGATCACTAGGTACGACCTACGTATGAATCAGGTGATACTTATATACTACAGTGGTTAGACGTAGATATCACCACGGTGAAAGACGATTTAAATAAATACCATTTTTATATCCTGAATAAAACACGTAAATCCCATATTGAAAGCTATTTTTGGAGTTTAAAATTTTTTAGAAGCTATAAGCTCAAAAATAAACTCTTTTCATTTACATATATATATATCAGGCGCGTATATAGGATTTTGCCGAGGGGGAGGGGGCGGTCTGCCAATGTCTTGAAGGGTGTTACGGCGCGAAAATTTTTTAAATATACACTTAAAACTTGCTTAAAATTTGTCTCCAGCGATTCTTATAGTTATAGTTTTAATTTTGTTTTTATAACATAATTCTTAAACCAAACGTTTATTACATAAATAGCAGCATAAAACCGACGCAGAGCGTCGACCGGGGGGTTTGGGGGTGCCCCCCCAATCGCCGGAGGCTAAAATTTTCGGAAATATTCACTAAAAACTGCTTAAAAATTGTGTCCAGCGAATCATATGGCAATAGTTTTACATGAATTTCGATAACCTAAAACTTTATCAATTAGTTTGTTACTTTGGTAAGAGCACCAAGCCGACGCAAGGCGTCGGCCGAGGGGTCTGGGGGGTGTCCTCCAGCCGCCGGAGGCGAAAATTTTTTAAAATAAAAAACACTAAAAACTTAAAAATTGTCTCCAGCCAATCATATAAGCATAGATTTACTTGTGTTTTTATAACCTAATTTCTAAACAATTTGTTTGTTACTGCTTTAAATTAGTATGATGTAAAATTTTGTACTATATCCAAATAAGGTTTTTTCTTAATTCTATTGATATTAAGAAGCAACCTGATGTATATATAATTATTATTTAAAAATATGCGCGACTGCAAGGGGTTTGTAACTTATAAGCAAACAGTGCGGTTGAACAAATAAAAAGAAAAGGTTTTATCTTCCCGCGAAGCGGAGAACATTTTTACATCGTGTAATTTTATGCATTTAAGATGCACTACATTTTTATAATCTGAAAATAAAAAAAGTAAAGGGGAGACCCTATCAAAGCAAAAATGGCTGGCTTCGCCAGCCAGGGGGGGGGCGGACCATCCCCCTAGGTATGGAAACGGCCAAAGGGGGGGGGGTCACCCCCTCACTCCCTATATACGCTACTGATATATATATATATATATATATATATATATATATATATATATATATATATGTTACATTTCAGCCTTTGATTGTTTTTTTCAAAAGTGGCTTCTCTAAAAAAGTTTGCGGTTTTTTTGAGTCTTTCTATTCTATTTTATTTTGATTTTATTGCTATTTACATATTATAAATTTGCATGAATTATTTCTCGCATAGGTAATTTTAAGATGTGGTATACTTTATTTTTATTATAAATTTTGGTGTAAAGGGGCATTTTTTACTATGTCTTTTAATTCTACATCTATTGAAAACGCTAAATATCTTAACTTAAACCCCGAAAAACGTTTTATTTCTTGCCAAATTTAGTGTGGGAAACATTAAAACACAACACATCCAGTTTTGCATAGGTTTGGTAGCAATTAATCCCAAAAACGTAAGTTATTACTTTATGTTTTTAGAGTCAAAGTTGTTTAAATATTGGAATTGTGTTTATTCATAAAATTTTGATTAAGATACAGTATGATTAACCAGCTTTCGAAAATTTGGGGAACATAATATTTTTGAGTTTTTTTAAAGAGTTTTTAGATCAATTTTTTGGATCAATACGCAAATAACTTTAGTTAAGATTTATGAATTTTCGCTTGCTTTTATGAAATTTTTTTTTTAATTTTGAGGGGTTAACCTAAAATCTCGGGCAAGTTTAGCGACAGTTTTTTTAGAAAAATTACCATATAGATTTTTATGTCTAAAAATGTTTGTGCAGATTCATTACACTTTTTAAATTCAAAATATAGATCTTTTTAGGTATAACTTATTTGTGTCGGGTAGGGTAGTGCATTTAATTTCGGCACTTTTTGGTTTTTCCGATGTAACTTTTTACTGTATGGCCCGATTTTCATGTTTGATAGCTCATTTTGAAGCTTTCACGATACTGCGTTGCGTCACAAAAGTTTCATTGTACGAAAGTATTTTTTTACTTACTTAAATCAGTTTTTAAAAAAATGGAAAATTGCCAAAATTAAATATGTGCATTTAATTTCGGCACTTTACAAACAATCGATTGTTTCTCAATCAAAAAATCATCATTTTCAAAAATTTAAAAGCCTATCATTATCTCCAGACAGTTTTCTTTAATTTAAGCTTCTACTTGTTGTTCAACGTGTAACTGGAAAAAAGTTACAGCTAAAATGCCAAATGGTATCAAAATGAGCAAAATTTGGGAAAAAAGTGCATTTAATTTCGGCTTTTTTTAAAAGGACCCTCTTAATCGAGTTTAAGTGCGATGCTATGACCCCTACACATTTCAACGTTGTCTTTTAACTATTTACAACTAAAATATACCCCCCACAATCAGGGAAGAGCGCGGAGCGCTCTTTCCCTTATATTAAATGGGTTAAGTCACTGCGCGGTTAACCGTTGTTGATGGCGTCATCGAAATCAACAAAACCTTTAATAGTTTTTTAGCCAATTAAAAATCTAAACATTTTACATAACTAAAATATTACCCATATTTTTCTGATATTAAAAACCTAAAAAGTTTTGCTAAACATACCTGAATTTCATACTAATAAGCTTAATTTGCTTAACTTTTTTTTGTTTTTTTTTTTTTTTGGGGTCCCCCAAAAATTTTTTCCTGTGGTGAATATTTGGAGCTGATTTTTTGCACGTAGATGTAAAATTGCCCCCGCACCTGAATTTTATTCTCGAATATGCTCTATTGCCCGTAGTTAAACCTCTGTTCATGTGAAAAACGACCAGTTTTTTTCTAAGTTACCCATTAGGTACTTGGGTACTTGTGTGACATTTTTTTTCTTTACTGAATTACATATTAAGTAACTACATTCAGTAATACACATTCTCTTGTGGTTATTTTTTTGGTTTAAATTATAATTCCTTACCTTTTTATAAAAATTACTAATTTTCAACGAGAAGAGCGAAAAAATATCCTTACCACTAATTACCAGCCATATGGCAACAATAAAAATATTTAAAAAAATAAAATGAAATAAATCTTGGGTGACGTGTGAGCGCTGCGGGGTACAATGTTTCAATAGACGGAAATTTATCAAAATCGAAACAGAAAAAAACTCTTTTTTATATGGAATACTATAAAGCTACAATCACTCCAAATATTTAATGCGATCAAAGACTGGTCTGGGTAACCTCGTAAAATTGTATGGAACCTGGAAAAACCATTTACAATGGTGTGGTTTTGTGGTTTTGTTGTTTAAAAAAAAACCATCAATCCAGAAAAATCAAGCACAAAACAAAAGTCCAAATAAAGCTAATTTCCAAAAAAAGTGGTTAAATCAGGTCTAACAAAAAAAATTTAAACAGAAGAAAAACACACTATTTTATATGGTTCTTTCAGGTTCCATACAATTTTACGGAGTTACCCAGACTTAATTTTTGTATAGTATACTGCTTAAAATTACATTTAAGTTTTGGATATGAAAATAATTGTATTCATATCATGAGGACAGCATGACGTTTCTTTTAAAATGAGTAAATTTTTTAATGTTTTATATCTTTAATAAATGACATTGAATTTAATGCATTAAAAGGCGGAAATTCTAGCAAAAGACGAAACAAAGTTTCGAAAAAAAAGCCTTATATTAAATGGAATAGTATAAAGCTACATAAGTCTAAAAACTAAATGCCAGAAAAGACTGAAACAAGTCTCTTTAAAACCTGTAAATTAATAACAGATTTTGAGAATTTTTCAGAAAAACAAAACCGAATAAAAACAATACGTGTAAAAGCTTTAGTTTGCGTTTTTTAACCATTAATAAAACTTAATTCACATAAATTTCTCTCATAGTGGATTAACTTTTACATGAGTTAACCAGCTGTAAATACCACAGTATTAGTTAAGTCACACGTCGTCAAAACGATACAAAAAAGTATAACGCAAGCGTCACAGTAACCATGAAAAATTTCTGTCAAAATAAGTTATCGCATTGCGCATTAAATTTTGTAATTAATATCATTATTTTCGTATAAAGCAAAACGTACCGCCATATTAACGGCTTTTTAAAATCAAATATCAAGTTTTAAGTCCGAAAAACATTGAAAAATTCAGATTTAATATAAGGCGACTTTTTCTTTAATGTTTCTATTTATTACATAAAACAAATTAGCTGTCAATGTATTTGTTAAATTAAAAGTCGCCTTATATTAAATCTGAATTTTTCAATGTTTTTCGGACTTAAAACTTGATATTTGATTTTAAAAAGCCGTTAATATGGCGGTACGTTTTGCTTTATACGAAAATAATGATATTAATTACAAAATTTAATGCGCAATGCGATAACTTATTTTGACAGAAATTTTTCATGGTTACTGTGACGCTTGCGTTATACTTTTTTGTATCGTTTTGACGACGTGTGACTTAACTAATACTGTGGTATTTACAGCTGGTTAACTCATGTAAAAGTTAATCCACTATGAGAGAAATTTATGTGAATTAAGTTTTATTAATGGTTAAAAAACGCAAACTAAAGCTTTTACACGTATTGTTTTTATTCGGTTTTGTTTTTCTGAAAAATTCTCAAAATCTGTTATTAATTTACAGGTTTTAAAGAGACTTGTTTCAGTCTTTTCTGGCATTTAGTTTTTAGACTTATGTAGCTTTATACTATTCCATTTAATATAAGGCTTTTTTTTCGAAACTTTGTTTCGTCTTTTGCTAGAATTAATTATAAAAAAAATAAAAAAAAAAAAAGAAACAAAAAAAAAAAAAAAAAAAAAAAACAAAAAAAAAAAACAACACAAACAACAAAACACACCCCCTCGGGCTTTATGAATGCGTCTACTGTAATTGTTTTATTCAAAAGTCCCATTTAAAAGAGATCCCATTTAAATAACTCCCATTTTAATGCAACCCAATTAAACGAGATCCCATTTAATCACTAAAATTCTAATGGGATTCCATTTAAATGGAACCCCATTTCAATAACTCCCATTCTAATGGGATACCATTTAAATGGGGTCTCATTAAAATAACTTCCATTCTGATGGGATTTTATTTAAATAGGATCCTATTTAAATCAAACCAAAAGTCGAAAAGTCCGATTAAATGGAACCTTTGCTGGGCAGGTCCCATTTAAACAGGGTCATTTTTTAAGTAGTTTGTTCTAAGTGTTTGTTGCTAAGTGTAGTTTGCTCTCAAGATTTTTATATTTTTTTGATGTTTGTTTTTAAACCGTGTTTTAATCACCCATAATTTTTTGCAAATTTAAAATCTTTAGGTATTACGTTAGGTTCCTTTGTTACGCTTCCGTCTCAGTAAGTGCACCATTGACTGTCTGGTATTAACTGTGTTTAAAAGTATCGTTGCACTGTACTTCTATTTGGTATACTTATATATTCTACAAATGTTTAAGGGATCTGCTTGGGTAGGCCTCGAGAAAAATTCTTCTAACAGTTGGTATTGGACATCGTCAAATAATGTTTTTGACTTTTATGATTTTAAATTTCGTAAATATCGTAAATTTTGGGACCCAAGTCAACCTGATAACTTGCCGAACGAAAATGCTGCAGTTGTACGTAATCAAACACTTTTTGATGTCCCCGATAGCAGTTTATATCATTATATCTGTCAATACAACAAATGCCCTAGGGGTCAAGGTAAGATACTGAAACTTTATAAAAATTAGAGAAACCAAAAATACCTATTAATATTTAGGTTTTCAAATAATTAATTATTATGTGTTTTTTGAACATGTGCCAAATATTAAGTTTGTGTCCCATAATTATAAATTAAAATTAATTGAATTAATAAAAAAATTAATTAACAGTACATTTTAAGAAATACCTAAGGGTTATTACTCAAAATTTTAAAGACAGTTATTTGTTAAAACATGATAATGATAGTAATCTCTCAGTCCATGATTTGTTTATACGTGTAATAGAAACTGTAGGTATAGTATACGTAGCTCAAACAACTTTCGGATTTAATAAAAAAGCAATAGTATAAAATAATTCATGGTATAATATCCATGGTGTAAAAGTCATGGTATAATATCCTATCATGTGGACGCTCAAAAGAGTAATAAATATTCATTCTTTTCCTTAAAATTTCCAAGAGTAATCAGAGATATCGTAAAAGAAGTGCACATAAATGACGAAATATTAAGATGGTAGTACTTAATCTTATCAATATTATTATCTAAAAACTTGCAAATAATAAGATTTACCTTGTAATGGTTTATTAATTTGCAATGCCTATTTCACTGAGCAATATAAATGCTTGGCAAAATACAATTAAAAATAATAATATCTATCTGAAAACAAAGCTGGCAATAAACTCTGTACTGCCCCTTAAAATGTAAAGATAAACAGTTGATCGCAAATATTGATATTAAAAAAATCTATTGTAAAGTTTAAGCAATTTCGTTAAAAAAAGTCTATATTAAATGGAATAGTATAAAGTTACTATAGGTTTAAAAACGTAATGCAAGAAAAGACTGAATCAAGTCAATTTGAGTTTGAGTCAATATAAACTTTCAGTGTTTTTTTTGCTTTTAAGTTTTAAACTTATTCTGATATTTTTTGTGTTTTAGACAAAAAAGCTATTAAAATATTCAAAAACCTTTGTTTAAAATCATTTTTGAAGGTTTTTTAATCCACCAATTAAAAGGATTTGAAATAAGAACATCATGTTGATACATAACAAAACTCTATAAAAGATCAAAAAATTTTGTGGCAAAAACAAAAAGTTGGTCGTTTTGTTATTGTTTTAAAATTTTACAAATCTTAGCTGTATTAATTGTTTAGCTAGCTTTCAAATAACACATCTTAATGTGTATTTTCAAATCTATTTCAAAGTGTAACTCTAGCTAAAGTCATAACAAATTTTTTTTAAAAAAAGTCTATATTAAATGGAATAGTATAAAGTTACTATATGTTTAAAAACATAATGCCAGAAAAAACTGAAACAAGTCAATTTGAGTCTGAGTCAATATAAATTTTCAGTGTTTTTTTTGCTTTTAAGTTTTTAATTTATTTTGATATTTTTTGTGTTTTAGACAAAAAGCTATCAAAATATTGAAAAAACCTTTTTTTAAAATAATTTTTTAAGGTTTTTAAATTCACCAATTAAAAGAAACTTGGGGATAGAATTTGGAAAAGGAAAATCATGTTGATGCATAATAAAACTCAAAAAAGTTCAAAAAATTTTGTTGCAAAAACAAAAAAATGGTCGTTTTGTTATTGTTTTAAAATTTTACAAACCTCAGCTGTATTAATTGTTTAGCAAGCTTTTAAATAACACATTTTTATGTGTATTTTCTAATTAACATGTAACTTATAAGTAGTTAAAGTAAGTTAAGTAGTTAATTAGAAAAAAATATTGGTCTTAATCGTAAGCTGCATTATCCTGCGTGAAAACACTATGCCAACCAACAAATTTGTTTTCTTTCTTATTTTAATTAGCACTTAGCAGTGTTCTGCAGCAGGAATTACTGCGCATATTTGTGTTTTTTCTCAACAATTTAGGTTCTAAACCCCACCGTTAGGTAGATCCTTGGAACAAAAGCACTGACGTTTATTTCTTCACTTCCTTCTTCTTTCAGTACACGCGGCTTTATGGGCGGAAAGCAGTTGAATTTTTTGCCTTTCTTTTTGTCTCCGTTAAAAACACCTTCTGTTTTATGAAAAAATCCAGTCTTTTATTTTATTTTTCGTCAAAATAATTCTACAAGAGAAAAAATTTATCCATTTAAGGTTGGTAAAAACGTTTTTATTAAATCAATAAAAAAATTATCTAGGTTTTAACCTGGGGCGGCATCTTGATGCGGTTTAAGGTTATATTAGACTTTTATATTTTGCAACGTCCTTTGGACAAAGCCCACACAACAAACCCCCCACAAAACACCCAACCATAAACAACTTGCCCCCCCCCCCCTTATCTTACTGTAACTTTTTTATATGTTTAAGTATTTGTGGTGGAGAGTGGACAAGTTGCAAAGCGTTAAAATACCGCCCGTGCATTAACTCTAAAACGCCATTACGCCGGCAATTTCAAATACGCGCGTTTTTGCGCCCATACAATTTCTACAGTAACCGCGTTGTCGTTATGCTGCCACGTCATAAGCAGGCATTTTTACACTGTAGTATAAAAGCTCAGGGCTCGTGGGTTCCATATTATTGTTTTTGTTTTACCTATAGGAGGCATCAGAACTACGAATACTTTGAACAGGATCCACCAGTCGGCTGAACGTCATAGGTTAGGTTTTTTTTTACTTTACCTTGAGTTTTTTATATGATGTTTCTTGAGATGCCGACGCTGGCGTCCAGTTGCGGCTGAACTAGGTACGAACTGTATATTGAGTTGTTTAGAGATTGTTGGCTAAACGGTCTCTAAACATGAAGTTAGGTTGCGGCACCCTTTTTTATAAAATTCTGGTGGAATGGCACAGTTTTCAATCATATAGAGCCGGGTAAGGTAATTGAAGTCACACATTCAACTGTAACTTCACGCCAAAAACACATTTTTATTTAAAAACACTTTCCCAATAAATAACTCTCAAATTTCTTGAACCAAAGCTAAGCGCTCTGAAAACATTACTAGTGATTTAAATTTTAAAATCAATTTTTGTTATTAAAACATGCTTGTTTCTAAAAGTTAAATCAAAAATGGACTTGTTGTTTTTGAAATTTTGGCTTGCCTTTTACAATTACGTATTTTTTACTAAATAAACATTCATACATAAAACCTTGTTGTCTCTCATTTTTTCCAAACTGGTTATCTTAGTTTATTTCTTAGTTTTTAGTTTTGTTCAAAACACGTAAATTGTGCACAGGGTTTACACCAGTTTAATTAGGGACAACACTAATTAAACCCCTCAGTCAATTTAGTGCCTAACACTCTGCAACTACCCAAATTTAATAATCAAAAACTCATCCAATTGCAATTCAAACTTTCCGACACACCAAACCGCGCGCCAAATTCCACCATAAATTTACACACAGATTCCGCCCCTCTCTATTCCACGTCCAGTCTCTTATCTTTGGTTGATTCATAGAGACGTTTTACACTTAAACCCATCGCTAAGTGTTTGTTATTTAAGCTTTGCTTCAAAGGGAGGCAACGCCTGGACTGTTTAATATGTAAATAAACCCAACTGACTTTAGGAAGGTAGGGTAGGGAATTACTAGCGACTCATTTTTTCTTGTGTACCAATAGAGAAAGGGAAAGGGTTTGTTAATTACCAGTTTGACCCCCTTTTTTGCCTCTACATATCGGAGCCCAGCCCAGCCTGCTTGCAACTTTGGTTTGCTAAGCCAAGTATTTAACCTATAGTCAGTTGTGGGCATATGCGCACTGTGTGGACGTACACTGTATGTGGATTAGAAATCAAATTTTGCTTGGGCACTCAACACTCAGGGACCACATGATAATGATTTTGCAGTTGGTAAATAAACATTATAATCCAGTTGTAGGTTATCCATAGTCAGATAAAATGGCAATTAAAAAATATGCCTCATTAAAAATTGACAATCAAGAGTTTTCCACTCTTTTTGTAAGGATCAAAGATTTTCCCACTCTTTGTAAGTTTCACGTTTCCATTTTTCAATTTTTTCACAGTTATTTTTAAATTGAATATTTTTAAAAAATGGTGATTTGGCGATTGTAAAAAATTTCAGTGAGCGTTATTTTTCATTTTATATTTTCATTGGCACTACACAAATATGATTTTTATATTGTCCACACACGTCAAAATCCGACCATTCAACACCTATTTTGTTTAATTTTATTAATTATTATATATAATATTGTTGTTATTTATTTTATTCAAAAATATATAATACTATATATTATATTAAGGAAAAATATGTCACTCCCTACTAGAAGTGAAACAATTTTGTGCCATTTTTTGAGCACTGCCATTAATTGTCATGCTCAAAAAAGGGTAAAACAACTGCCATTAATTGGGCAAGTGTCGTGTAAATGGGCACTGCCTAAAAACTAGCAGTATTTCCGCGAAAGCAGACACAACAGCCAATCACAGCAAACCAAAAGGTAAGAATTTTGAATACTCATCGAGTTAATGTTTCAACGTATCTTAATATATTTTTAGAAGCCGAGTCACCGTTCATCAGGACGGTTTTAACCTAAAACCGTGTAGACGATTAAAGAATCCGAGCCCTTTTTAAATAACAAGAGCTCGGCTCAATTTTGGAATGCATAAAACGGTTATTTGATTGAAAACGGTAGTTACCCCAATTTTATGGTGGGGTAGAGCCGTTAAAAATTCACAAAAGTACAATTGTAGTTGTAAACTTTTGCTTTCGATTAAGTTTTTCTTAATGAGGTTTTTTTTTTAAAAGCAGCAAAAAAACACAAGAATAAGAAAAAAATACTATAAGCCATCTTTTCATAATGTTTCTTAAAAAACACAATTTTAAATACATAGCAAGCCCTTAAAAATTCAGTATTTAAAATTAGACCCTGTTTCAAGCTTTTTTTGATTACCGCTGTTAAATTTTAAATTTAAAACACTTGCCATAAAAGAAACTTTTAAAATTGAACTTGTAAAGTTAATAACATAAGTAAAAAAAAATTGGGGTAGCTGCGGTTTTTTACATCAAAACCCGGTTATACAGTATGCACCCCCCAAAAAAACCAATCTTCTCCATGAAGAAGAGAGCTGGGATTAGCCGTCTGAAGCGATAGTTAGAAAAACCGTCCTGAACGAGCAGGTGAATCTGCTTTCTAAAAATGATATTAAGATACGTTGAAACATTTAACTCGATGGTGTATTTTAAATTGTACGCTTTTGGTTTGCTGTGTTTGGCTGGTTGTGTCTGGTTTCGCGAAAATACTGCTTATCGTTTTTAGGCAGATTCCCATTTACACGACACTTGCCCAGATTTAATGGCAGTTGTTTTTGCCATTTTTTGTGCATGAAGAACAATTAATGGCTGTGCACAGAAGAAATGGCACAAAATTGCTTTCTCTTCTAGTAAGTGGAGTAAATACATATTTTTCCTTAATATAATTTATAGTATTATATATTTTTGCTTTAATTAACTTGGAAAAATCCTTTATTTGCAACTTAAAAAACGGTCAGAAACCGTCAAAAATATATGTATACAAAACAATCCTATGGAACAATTACAGTCCAAATTACACAACATAGTGCACATGTAGAATCCGCAGACGCCGCGGCGACACAAATACCTAATGTGCATACAGTGTCATTTTATATGCATGAGCATGGTTTGTTAACATCTAATTAGAAGTTCAATATGATATTCGATGCAGTGTGTTTTGCGCGTTTTTCCAACCAAAGAGCTTAGGGAATACAGCAGATGTGAACGTATTTTCTAGGGCACTATTTCATAAAGATCTTTGTAATTGTAAATTAATAAACGCATTTAATTTCTTTGCATTTTATTAATTACAAAATACCTACATAACTGTGGAATTTAGGGAATTCATAAATTTGTAATTTTTTAGAATCTGAACGCATTTTATTTATATACTTTTAAATTCAAAATACAAAAAATATGCTTTTACTCATTTACAGCTGTAAATTAATTACAAGTAATTTTTATGAAATTGGCCCCAAACCTTAATCTCACTGATTAAACAATTGTGGCTATATATTGTTTTTGACTAATTTTATACTGTGTTTAAATAATTTTTTACTTGTTTTAAACTTATTTTTAGCATGCTTTGGATTGGTTATATATTTAAAGATGTGCCAAATACGAGAGTTCCCAGCCACGATTCCTTCTATCCCATCGCTGAGCATCAGACTATACAATTCATTTCTAGAGTTAGGAAACTATCAATGTAATTTTGCTGTTTTTTTTTTGTTTTAAAATTGTTTTGATAACTTTCACAGATTGTTTGGTTATCAAACAAATTTTCTTTCAGTTTGAGAAATTCATTAATTTTTTTCTTGTTTGAATGGAAAAAAATGGTGAGTAAAAACTAAAAGCCATTTAACTTAATTGTTACAGTAAGTAAATAGAATAAAAATTATATAGTATTTCTTATCTATTGAACTATCTTTTTTAGTTGCTGTATTTTTAAGCCAAAAAGAGTTTATGTTTGTGATAAATTTTGCTGTGCTGTAAGTGTTAAGCTTATTATCATAGTGCGTTTTTTAAAATCTTTTATTCTGTAGTGCTTGTAGTGTGTTTTTGTTTTTCTGAATATTTAGCTATAAATTATTGAACTTAAGGCAAAATTAACTTAAGAACTTAAGCACATATTTAAAATAAAGTGGATAGGCTAAATATATTTACATCCGTTTGGTTATAATGTTCAAGATCTAAAAACAACTAAAAAATAGTTGATTTCTTCTTCTTCAACATCAAGAATAAAGAGGGAAAGTTTAAACGTCTTTAAATAACCATGCAAACTTCGCATATTCAAACAACAATCGATTCATATTCAAACAATTTAAACAACATTTTTTCCGACAACAATCGATAAAGTTAGTTCTTTGCTACTTTTTCGTTCAAAATTAGCTATCATATAAAGCAAAGCTTGTAAGCAACCAGAACAACTAGAGCTTTTGTACAAACATATGTACTAAGTGTAGTGTTAACTTTCTAGATTGATTGATGGTTGATTTTCTGAATCGTAGCACTTGTTCAGTAAAAGAGCCTTGTCAAATCGGATAGATAAATAGTGTAGCACAGGGTCAAATTTTTGTCCTAGATTTTGATGATTTTTTTGTAACACATTTATCCCTGCAATCAATAGTCCAGAGAATAATTTTTGTCATAATATTTTTATTGGATCAGGAGATATGACTGCATAAAAACCCTGTTTTTTAGGATTTTTTATTTGAAATATTGCTCAATTGTCATATAAATTTATGTTACAAAAAATTTACTCAAGGAATGCCATAACTTTCTACTTTTTTCTGATACCCTAATTATTAATATTGGTGCAGTATTTGTCAGAATATTGCGTTTGCCGCACAAAAAACCTGAGATTGTTTTGCTTGACTTAAATTTTTATGATGATTCAGCAAACTTTTTGGAGACGAGACCAAGGAACTTGGAGCCGTAAGTTGGGAACGTTTAGTAAAAAGTAAAAAAAACTTTAAGTAAAACTTTGAGTCGCTAAAACATTTACCTAAGCCCAAGCGGAATCTAAATCTAAACCTAAACCAATTTTTTCTTAAAAACTTCAAGTTTCCATTGCTCATGGATCCAAGTTCCCAAATATTTCTGATGGCTCCAAGTTCTCTGCTTGTGGATACAAAGATCCCATACCTCGTGGGTGCATTCGATTACGAAGTTTTTGAACAATATGCAACTTTTCTGTGTGATTTGGAAAACTGTCAAACAGTTGCATTACTGCAAAATTTGCATTGCATACACATGCATAATTTTCAAAATTACATGCAAACGATTAAATGTGTTTTCAAAACATATGTAAATCGTTGCACGTGTTTTATGCAAACGGTTGCATGTGTTTTCGAAACGGTTACATATTAAAAAAAAATCCGTAAAAAATTAAAAAAAAACAAACAATTACTGTAAAAACACTTTGCCATTAATCTTTGGCCGTCAAAAGTAGTCATAACTTGCGCAATATTAGTGTAATATTAAAAACCAATATATCAATTTGTTTGTAATTTAATGATAAATACAATGATTGTTTTAGATTTTTTTATATGTTTGTTTACCAATAATGAAGAATATTACAAAACACAAATAAAAACGCATAAAATAAAATATTTTAAAGCAAGCTAAAAAGAGACATTTTTATTAATTTGGAAAAAATAAATATATAAAAACACAAATATATAAAAATAGGTCCAAAATTATTTAAACTGAGATTTTTTAAGGGAACAGCCAAAAATACAGGCCTCTAAAAACAAATAAAAATTAGCAGACCTCAATGATTTTCAATATTTAATCGACTTTTTAGCAACAAAAAATATTTAAAATTTTTACCAATAATGGTTAATATTAAAGATTAAATATCATAGTTTAATAATTATTTATCAAATAACTCAATTTAGATGAAAAATATAATTTTTTAAAAAAGATAAAGTTGACTAATTTTTGTTTATTTTGTAAATAGGTAGAAATTAAAAAAAATATGCTTTCTTATTGTAGGCGAATAAAATCTAGCTTACCTCGATAATTGCAGTATTTAATCAAATATTTAACCACAAAACCAGTCAATTTCTTTAACAAAAATGGTTTAATAATAAAGGTCGAAACTTTTTTTTTAACATTTATTTATCAAATTAATCAATTTATAACCAAAATGCAAGTTTTTTAAGAGCTAAATTTATTTAATTTCTCTATATTTTCTAAAAAAAAACGGAATGTAAAAAAATTCTTGGTTCTTTTTTTATTGCTGAAATATTGGGACATTGTTGGCAGCTGTTATAAAATAGAAAAAAGGAAGGGTTGCGTATTTGAAGAAAAATATTTAAAGAACAAATTATATGAGTTTGGTTAAATATAAATAAAAGTTTGGATAAACATTTTGATGGTTTGGATAAAATTGTTGTTAAAACTAATAAAAATTAAAAATTAAAAAAACATTTAAGTAATTGAAAAGATTTGTATTAAATTAATAATTATTAAGTAAATTAAAATTTACACAGACTAGTAAGCTAAGATTATAAAATTAAATGTTTGACTGGTTTGTTAATGTAGTTGAGGTATATATTTTTAAAAAAACATTTTTAGACATTACTTTAACGTGAACGCAGGTGGGAGTAAAAATTAAAGAGTTATATTATAATAAATATTTTATAATGAGTAATGTAGTCTGTGAAAGTAAAGACACCATGCGAAGTGTAGAAAGCAGGTTTAGAGGCTGATGAAATAAAACACCATGGGAGGTGTAGAAATCAGGTTAAGGGAAAAATTAAGTACAAACACGTTGAAAGGTGTAGAACTCAGGTAGGAGGTGTTCCAGTGGGTTGAAGAAAGTGGTAAAACTGTAACGTGAAACTTGAGGACAAAAAAAGGAAAAAATTGTGTAAGGAAATTTTTTGAAAAATTTTTAAAAAATTAAATAAGCATAAAAATTAACTGTTTAATTGGTTATGCTTAATGAAAACTAAGTGAATACAATTTAAACACAACCGGTGTAGAAGTAATTTGTAATACTAACCTAAAGTAGGAGTAGAATAGGATAAGGAATGAAATGTAGCAACCGCCAAAGGGTGTAGAAGTGGGTTGTAAAAATAACACCTAGGTGGCTGTAGAAGCAAGTAAGGAATGAATCGTAATAGAATTTGGGAAGTTATGTATAAATATTTCATGAGTATATTATTTGGTTGTAAACTAAGTGTTAACTAAAGGATATTGTCCTAAGTGTTAACTAAAGGACATTGTCTGCTTTGATTAATAATTATTTCAAATTATTAATAGGAAGTATGTTAAGAACCCCTGAAGAATAATAAAAGCGTTTTGTTTAGCAAAACTAAAAGTAAAATAAAGAGTTAGAAAAGTTGTAACAAGCGGGTTGAGTGGATATACTTTATATAAGTGTAGAAGCAGGTAAAATATCCCAATTTTAAATTGGTGAGAAAAACTATGTTATAATTTTTTTCTTTTTTATTTGTTAAGTGTGGTTAGGATACAGGGAAATTATAATAAAAAAGACATTTTAATAATTATAATTAAAGAGATGAAATTTTGATACTTTGTTATTGAACAACAGGTTCTAATATTGAGATGTTTGTATTTAAGACGTACGTTGTATTAATATTTTTTTGGTGAACTTTAAAGTGTATAATTAAAAATTATATAAATATATTTAATCTGATGATGTATGTTAGAGAGTTTTGTAATACATAGTTAACATATACACATAAATTATTAGTGGTCTGTATTAATTAGATGGATATATGTTAAGGTTAAAGTCTTTCAGGCTGAAATTGAGGGCGTAACCGCTCCGCCAGGAAGAAATAAACAATAAATTTGCCGGCGGAAAAATTTAAAAAAAAAGTTTTCAGCGGTTATGTAACCAATTATTATTTAGTTGCGTCATGTGTTTCTCTGCACGTGATATTTTCTCAAAAAACTAGTGGTTACTTTACCACTTATCTATTTTCACCCTGATAGAATTTATCTTTAGTAGAGATTAGTTAGCAAATATATTTACAAAAATATTTTAGAGAAATTTAAAGGTATAATATAATTTTCTATTTTAGAAAGTATAATATAAATGTTGGAATTTATTTTTTAAAAATACTTTGAATTGTTGTATATCAATTCCAAAAATTATTTTATTGATATACCGCAACTAAATTTTGGTAAGGTTAAGTTTTTAAATAACTAAGTTTAAAACTTTATTTATTAAAAAATAAATTAATATATAAGCTATATATGCATGAATGCTTTTCTATATATATAACTAATAGGTCGGAAACCATTTTAAATTTAAGTTAGAGATAAAAATAGATAGAGTAATATTGTTAAATAAAATATTATGCATTTTAAATCCGTGAAAAAGTTATATTTTATAATTGAGCTATGGATTTTGTAGGTAGAATTATAACTATTTAAATTTTAGAATAAATTCGCCAGGATAAGAAGATAGGAGAATTTACTTTTTACTAAACCATTAGTAACAGAAAGATTTAATATACATTGAATAAGTTATTTTAGAAAATTGTATTTTATGTACACTTAAATGAGGCCATATTTAAAAAAATAGCAGTAATGTTATCAGAATGTTTATTTAGTTAAAAGGTTTACCAGAGGAATTTATGGAAACCGAATAGCAGAATGTTGGATTGTTTGACCCAAACATTTTGAATAACCGACTTTTTTTAAAATTTTAAAATTGTTTTAAAAACATTTTTTTTTAAATTTGCAGAATTTAAAATATTTAAAAAAAACAAATTTTTCTAACACGCCAATAGAGAAAATAGGCAAAAATTGTAAAAATTAATTTGTATTTGAGCCCCGGATGCATTAACAGGTATTAAAAGGGGATTTTCTAACAAAATTTTAATAGAAAACTGAAATGAAAATACTTTTTGGAGACTTGCAATAATGTTGTGAGAATGTTTATTTGGCATAAAAGAGTTATATAACGAAAAAATTTTAACACGTTGGTAACAAGTTGTAAGTTGGGTATATGTAACAAGAATTTTTTGTAGAAGGTTAGAAATTTTGTAACAGTTGAGATTTTTTGACAATCAACTGAATTATTTTATTTTTTGATTAAATTGGGTTTTTAGGAAATAAAAAGTACAAGGAAACATTTTGAGGATTTGCGTATATATTTAAATTTAACTTCTCAGAACGTTTACAATAATAAAAATAGCATTTTTAGAAAAATATAATTTTAAAGCTTTTTATATTTAAAGTGAACTATAGTAAACAGCAATGTGCCAAGTTGCAAAAATGTTGTGAGAAATTTTTTTTATTTTAAAAGGTGAAATAAAAAGATTATAATAAAATTATTAAATTGCAAAAGTATTTTAGAATCAAAGGTATGCAGAAACGAAATTTTAAATGTAGGGAAATTGTTTTGGTAAACTTTTAAATTTAAAATTATATAAATTATATTACGATTTTTGTAATTTCGCATTTTACTTGGTATAATGAACATAATATTTTTCAACGATTTATGAGGAATATTCATGATAAATAAAACTGTAATGTTGGGCAATTTCCTCAGAAAAACATTTTATTACTAGACGTTTTGAAACCACGACGGGTTTCTTCTTCAGAAAAATGGGTTTTCTATAACAAAGATAGAATAAATAAATTTAGATATAAATACTTTTAAAAAACATGTCAATAAAACGTATACGGTTATATAACAAAAACTTCGACTGTTATTGAAAAAACATTTTAAGCAAGCAAGATAATAAAATAAACATTTTTGGTAAAAACATAACAGTAATTAAAACGCAGTCTAATAAATAAAAGAAAAAGTTTTTGTAAATAATGGGAAAAGGAACAGGAAACATAAACGAATCATTGAAAAGTCCAAATAGTCTAATAAAAAGATGAAGGTTGTGTGAGGAATTTAAAAAAAAATTAAATTGGTGAGACTACTAAAATATTATAAATATAGAAAATTTTTTGGCTATATATAGAAACATTGTTTATATTGATGCAATTTAAGGTGGAACACTACAGTTCCAAAAATTTCTTTGATTTTTCCAAAAACAACCACTGAGGGGTTTTCAAGGTCCTGATTACAAATCCTAACTTCGTTTTTTGATTTGACCCCCGAGGGGGCGCTAGGGGGGAGGGGTTGCGATTCCCCTAGAGGAACACTCTGACTCTACCCCGGTTTTACTTCAAAACCACCTCAAAGCACGTACTCGGGGTTAAATACAGTATTGAATAATGTATACTTTTTTTAATTAAAAAGTTAAAATTAAAAAAAAACAACATTTTTTGGTGTTAAAAATAATTCCCAAGGGGATTCAAACCTAGAGCTCCTGTATTTTTAGTCCTACGCTCTAACCACTCGGCTACTGCTCCGTCTCAGTTGCTTTGTTAAAAACTACTTTTAAACGAACGTTTCAAAATCTAGTTTCCCAACGACAAATCAAGTTCATTAATTGCAAAATTATAAAAATTTGTTTACAAACCGATTTTAACAAACTATATATCAAAATGGAGAACTCAACGAGTTAGAAACATTGGCGTTGTTTATTTAAAAATCGTATAGAGATCTACTGAGAAATTAGGCTCCAAAGTTAATAAAATTTTCTCAAAAAACTCTTCAAAATGTCGGGTTTTCTCGGGTTATCATTATACGATTTTGCTGAAAGCAACAGGAAAGTTTTATCTACTCGTCTTCTAATTACGCACAAAAAATTTTTAAAATCGACATGCACAAAAAATTTTACATGTCATTTTGTGAAAAAAAACCTGCGATTCGTCGGAATCCCCTTTGTGGACCATTCCCACTGCTTATTTTTTATTTTTATGTTTCATCAAAATATTAAAAATGATGTTCAGGACATGAAGATTAATACAGTATGTAGTTTATAAAAATTGGTTACAGCTGTAATTAATCGCGACTGTACAAAGTTTGTGCGGTTTTTTCTGTAGTGTTCCACCTTAAATGAATAATGTACTTATAAATGTATATATAAGTGGACACATTTAATAAGTATGCGTTAAGCCTTTTTGCTGTAAATTTTTCACACATATGTATGTTGCATATGTGCTAAAGTTTTTCTAATGTGCCAAAAATGTGAAAAAGTTAAGTAGAGAACAATAAAAGAGACGCGATATTCTCGGTTGGTGTTAGATTGTTTGTATACAGACAAAAATCGTAGTGAGGACACTGTAATTGGTGAACTTTGTCGGTAGCCACTTTTGAGATGCTGATATTAATGCTGGATGGATTTCACTTTTGGCTACATTTAGTGAAGGCGCTGAAAAATTTAAAGATATATATAATGACTCTTTTTTCAAAAGTTCGTCGTTAAATCTTCTGGTCGAGACTTTTTTACCTTTTCAAAAATTTTTGTATTTTTGAAATCAATGTTGTGGCTTGTTTTTTTGAATATGGTCATAAATTGCCGAATTATTGTCTTTTTTATGTTTGTCTAATCGTTTTTTTTTTAAAACCGTACTGATTGACCAATATAAAAGTTATTGCAATTTTTACATGTGACATTGTAAATAATGTTTTTGCTTTCTTGTTTTTTATTCGACAACAGTTTATTTCCCATAAATTGCTCGGGGATGGTATTGGACTTTTCGCTAACAACTTCAATTCCATACTTATTCAGGATTTGATACTGCATGGACACAGCGATTTGAGTTTGTAGGTTTTCTGTAAGTTTCAAATTGCAGTTTAAATTCTCTTGCGTTTATATTTTTTATTAATTTCCAAAAATGCTTAACTATTGTCTTTTTCAATTTCACGTGTGAATTTTATTTTATTTGTTGTGTCAAATTTATTAAGTAAAGTTAGAAATTCTTGTAACTCTGATTCTTTTCCTTAAAAAATAGCAAAGTATATATATCTAAATTTATTTATTCTATCTTTGTTATAGAAAAACCATTCTTCTGAAGAAGAAACCCGTCGTGGTTTGAAACGTCAAGTAATAAAATGTTTTTCTGAGGAAATTGCCCAACATTACAGTTTTATTTATCGTGAATATTCCTCATAAATCGTTGAAAAATACTCTGCGAGAAAGCTATGGGACAAAAGCCGCCAGAAATACAACTGTTTGTTCAGACTTACTTAAAAAATTAGCTCATGCAGAAAATGATTTACGTTTCATTAATCAATGTCTACATCACCAGATTGTGCCAAAAGGATTCCGAGTTGCCAACAAAAATCGTTTTAAAGCCTCGGTTAGGAGATTAAAACGCACTAAAACAATGCTTACGAAAGATGAAAAATCGCATCTTTACAAAAAAATCAGGACAATTTGTACAAAAACAGCAACTTTATTTCAAACATTTAAAAGCATTTTCTCCGAGACTGATTTTAAACTGGTCGAAAAACGTATGGATTTCGATTATTTTCTGCATGTGCTAATTTTTTAAGTAAGTCTGAACAAACAGTTGTATTTCTGGCGGCTTCTGTCCCATAGCTTTCTCGCAGAGTATTTTTAAGTGATTTATGAGGAATATTCAAAACAAATAAATAACTGTAATGTCGGGCAATTTCATCAAAATAGTTTATTTAGTCTTGAAGTTTCAAAACCACGATTGGTTTTATTTTCAGAAGAATGGTTTTTGTATAACAAAGATAGAATAAATTTTAAGGTGGAACACTACAGTTAAAACCGCACAAACTTTGTACAGTCACTGTTCATTACAGCTGTAACCAATTTTTAAAAACTACATACTGTATTAATCCTCATGTCCTGAACATCATTTTTTATATTTTGATGAAACATAAAAATTAAAAATAAGCTGTGGCAATGGTCCACAAAGGGGATTCCGACGAATCGCAGGTTTTTTTTCACAAAATGACATATAAAATTTTTTTGTGCATGTCGATTTTAAAAATTTTTTGTACGTAATTAGAAGACGAGTAGATAAAACTTTCCTGTTGTTTTCAGCAAAATCGTATAGAAAAAACTCGAGAAAACCCGACATTTTGAAAAGTTTTTTGAGAAAATTTTATTAACTTTGGAGCCTAATTTCTCAGTAGATCTCTATACGATTTTTAAATAAACAACGCCAATGTTTCTAACCCGTTGAGTTCTCCATTTTGATATATATTTTGTTAAAATCGGTCTGTAAACAAATTTTCATAATTTTGCAACGGATGAATTTGATTTGACGTCGGGAAACTACATTTTGAAACATTCGTTTAAAAGTACTTTTTAACAAAGGTAATCTGAGACGAGCAGTAGCCGAGTGTTTAGATCGTAAGACTAAGAATACATAAGGTCTAGGTTCGAATCCTCCTGGTAGTTATTTTTAACACAAAAAAAAAATTTTTTTTTAATTTAAACTTTTTTTTAAATTTTTTTAACTTTTTAATTAAAAAAATGTACATTATTCAATACTGTATTCAACCCAGAGTACGTACTTTAAGGTGGTTTTGAAAGTAAAACCGGGGTAGAGTCAGAGTGTCCCTCCTAGGGGGGGAGGTCGCAACCCCCCCTAGCGCCCCCTCGGGGGTCAAATCAAAAAACGAAGTTCGGATTCGTAATCAGGACCCCCGAAAACCCACGAGTGGTTGTTTTTGAAAAAATCAAAAGAAATTTTTGGAACTGTAGCGTTCTACCTTAAAATGACTTTAAAGAATCGGTAAAACCGACCCTCTTTTGAATAAAAGAATATGACATACAGAAAAACAAACAAAAACAAAAAATAAAACATTTAGTATAAGATAGAACACGACCCCCGACATCTCCGAACACGACCACCAGAAACTCATATTTTTTTTAGTAAAAAAAGCGCCCCCGAGCACTGGCGCTTCAAATGATTTTTCCTCTAACACACTATACCCACAATACACAAACGAATCAAACATATATATATAAATCAACATAAAAATACCCAATACACATAAACTCAATAAAACAAAATCACAAAATAACAAACAAAATTAAAACACAAACACCCCAACATATCCAAACACCCACATAATCACCACAAACAAGGGATCCTAAGCTTAGCTTTATTCGATTTTCATGTGCTTCGTGATTCGAAGGGTATTTTTATCAAACATACTCAATTAGAAAATAAAAATACAACAAATATACAAAATAGAAATAAAAAAAAAAAAAAAATATAACAAAAGAAAAAAATATAAATATACAAAAGTAAAAAAAAAAAAAACTCAAAAACAACAAAAAAATAAAAAACATCAATACAAAACACGCAAACACAACAGAATTTGCGATAATAGAACCCACCCCCCATAAATAAACTCCATCCGACACTCGCCCCCCCGCGCCCCACGTTTTCACACATGAACTTTAAAGCTTCCTGTTCCTACTTATAGAGACACATTTTTTCTTCTAAAAAACACCCTGCCTTTCACAAATATTATAGGAAAAATTTTCTAAAAGAATACTATCCCTAAAGCCATCCCTCGTATTCATCTCCCCACTCATTAAGAATATAGGAATTAAATAAAACTAAAGCCCTTTTAGAGATATAATTTTAATTTTGATTTTATTTATTATTATTATATATATTTATATTATACAAAAACCGTAAAAAGACCAACTTGGGAAATAAAAGAACGCACAGCCTATCCCATTTTTACACACGCCTAAACAGCCGCCACGCCTTGCCCCTAAAACAAAAAAAAATACTACATACTGACAACCCCATAATACCAATATAACAAAAAACAAAACAAAACCCACCACACCCCCCCATAATAAAAAAACCCCAAAAGCTCACTGATAGTTTATATCAAATTTCTTTTAATAACTCCTTTGCATATAATAATACCTTCTATCAGCCTACTTGAAAGTTAATACTACCAAATTAAGAACAACCCCCATAGGAAAACCACCAAAACTTTACTACAAAAAAAAAAAAAAACCAAAAAAACCACACCAAAAACCCACACAAAAAAAATGCCCCCTTCTTCTGAATTTTCCCCCCCTCCCCATAACCACCCACACACCCACCCCGTGTTAAATATAGACCTTCTGATTGTAGTACCTCACATTATCTAACAACTTAACAAACCCCAAACCAATCCTCTAAATCAATATTTGAAAAAACACACAATCACACAATAAAAAAAAAAAACCAAACACAAACTTTCTTAATCAAAAAAATCACTACTTTGTTTAAAAAAACACATATTTTAAAACATCTAACATACACCAAAACGAACTTAAAACGAATGTTTATTACTTCACACAATTTTATTTAAGGTAGAACACTACAGTTCCAAAAATTTCTTTGATTTTTTCAAAAACAACCACTCGTGGGTTTTCGGGGGTCCTGATTACGAATCCGAACTTCGTTTTTTGATTTGACCCCCGAGGGGGCGCTAGGGGGGGTTGCGACCTCCCCTAGGAGGGACACTCTGACTCTACCCCGGTTTTACTTCAAAACCACCTTAAAGTACGTACTCTGGGTTGAATACAGTATTGAATAATGTACATTTTTTTAATTAAAAAGTTAAAAAAATTAAAAAAAAGTTAAAATTAAAAAAAAATTTTTTTTTTGGTGTTAAAAATAACTCCCAGGGGGATTCGAACCTAGACCTTCTGTATGCTGAGTCTTACGCTCTAACCACTCGGCTACTGCTCGTCTTGGATACCTTTGTTAAAAAGTACTTTTAAACGAATGTTTCAAAATGTAGTTTCCCGACGTCAAATCAAATTCATCCGTTGCAAAATTATGAAAATTTGTTTACAGACCGATTTTAACAAAATATATATCAAAATGGAGAACTCAACGGGTTAGAAACATTGGCGTTGTTTATTTAAAAATCGTATAGAGATCTACTGAGAAATTAGGCTCCAAAGTTAATAAAATTTTCTCAAAAAACTTTTCAAAATGTCGGGTTTTCTCGAGTTTTTTCTATACGATTTTGCTGAAAACAACAGGAAAGTTTTATCTACTCGTCTTCTAATTACGTACAAAAAATTTTTAAAATCGACATGCACAAAAAAATTTTATATGTCATTTTGTGAAAAAAACCTGCGATTCGTCGGAATCCCCTTTGTGGACCATTGCCACAGCTTATTTTTAATTTTTATGTTTCATCAAAATATAAAAAATGATGTTCAGGACATGAGGATTAATACAGTATGTAGTTTTTAAAAATTGGTTACAGCTGTAATGAACAGTGACTGTACAAAGTTTGTGCGGTTTTAACTGTAGTGTTCCACCTTAA
>JASAMX010006032.1:0-15859 GCA_030248175.1 Microlaimidae sp. YZB2_3
TGTCCGTACTTCGTTCAGTTACGTATTGCTCAAAGAGGTGTCCGGCAAGACCCAAATTTTAAGGGGGTGTACCCAATATTTCCACGCTACCTTAAAATGGGCTTAAAACGCGTAAAAAAACGTTAAACAAGCATAAAAATGCTTTAAAACTTTGTAAAATTAAAATAAGACCTTATTGCAACTTATAATTATTTTTTAATTCTTTTAATAATAATGTGTTTATATATTTTTATAATTAGATTAGAAATCATAGTTTTTTTTAATAATTACATAATAATAAATAAGTATATATTTATTAGAATAGTAATATTAATTATGAAGTCAAGTATCATAAACTTTTTTAATCCATAATCAAAAAGGCAGACCTGTGCACGGTCTGAAAATGCCCCCCCCCCCCCCGTTTTATTTTTCCCCGTTTATTGCCCCCCCCCCCTGTGAGGATTTGCCCCCATCATCGAGACGTTTTTGCAGTTTTTAGCCTATTTCTATGTATTGGAAGCCATTTTAGACCTATTTTTACCTTATTTCCGCTTTTTTTGTCCCTTTTTTCCCTTTTCCCTTTCTTTTTTTCTCTTTTTTTCTCCTTTTTTTCTTTCTCTTTTTTTTTCCCCCCTGCTTCCCCCCCCCCGTTTTATTGCCCCCCCCCGTTTAGACAAAAAGTTTGCCTCCCCCCCCTGCCCCCCCCCGTTTTCGCATTTGCCCCCCCCCGTTTTAACCCCGGGGGGGGCAGTGCACAGGTCCGATAGAATAGTAATATTACTGTTTTGATTATGAAGTCAAGTATCATAAACTTTTTAATCCATAACTCTTATATTTAATTAAAGAAAGAGATTATATACATACATGGGCGTAGCCATAGGTGAGCACGGTCGGGGAAGCTAGGGGGGGGGTGGTTACCCGGGGTAAATTGAATTTTGAATTCTAGGAGGGGGTCCCAGGGGGGTCTGGACTATAGGTGGGCAGGGGGGGTTGGGGGTTATACCTCCCCAAAAATCCCGACTATAGCCGGCACCCCCCTAAAATTTGGGGGTACCCCGAACACTCCTAAGATTTGGGGGTCCCAGTACTAAAAACGCTAAAAATGGGATATTTGAGGTATATCCCCAAAAAAAATTTTTGGACACCCCCAAATTTAAAGGGTCGGGTATACCCCCAAAAAAAATCCGGGAGGCTGCCCACCTATGGTCCGGACATCTCTAGCTTTTTAGGGAGGGTCGACCCGGGGTGCAAAATTTTGAAATCTAAAGGGGTTCAGATGGGGTCGGTTGTCCAAAGCAAAACAGCTTTAAACCATAATAACTTTTTTAATTGTTCTTTTAATAGGATAATACTACATTTTATTGAATAAAATGCGAAAGTACCTCAAATTTTTCCGAGGGGGGAGGGGAGGTCAGATTTCAAATTCTAGAGGGGGGTCAAGGGCGAAAAATCCGGAAATTTTGGGGGAGGGAAGGCTGAATTTTCGTTAAGGGGGGTCCCAAAATTTTCAGGCTAGGAGGTGGTGGACCCCACCCTACTCCCCTTGTTCATCTATTTCACCTCGTTAAAAAATCTCCGGAGTACCCCCAAATTTTAGGGGTGATGTCGGCTATAATCGGGATTTTTGGGGGGTATAACCCCCCTCCCCTGCCCACCTATGTGTACCAGCCATTTCCAATCCCCTTTTAGAAGCGTAACGAGGTTTTTATTTCAGAAAAGTCGGACTTTAATAATTTTAAAATTACAATTATAACTAAATTAAATTATATACACAGACATGTGCACTGCCCCCCCCCCGTTTTGACCCCGGGGGGGGGGCAGTGCACAGGTCTGATAGAATAGTAATATTACTGTTTTGATTATGAAGTCAAGTATCATAAACTTTTTAATCCATAATCTTATATTTAATTAAAGAAAAGATTATATACATACATGGGCGTAGCCAGAGGTGAGAACTGTCGGGGAAGCTGGGGGGGGTTGGTTACCCGGGGTAAATTGAATTTTGAATTCTAGGGGGGTCCCAGTCCCAGGGGGGTCCGAACCCTCCTAGCTTTTTACAAGGGGTCGACCCAGGGTGCAAAACTTTGAAATCTAGAGAGGGGTCAGGTGGGGTCCGGTTTCCAAAGCAAAACAGTTTTAAACCATAATAATAACTTTAATAATTTTTCTTTTTATAGGATAATACTACACTTATTGAATAAAAAGCTATATTCTGGTATAAAAAGGGTGTAAAAGCATAAATATGTGATGAAAATTCACGTTTTTGGAAGAACATTTAGTATAAAAAAGTACCTAAAATTTTCCCGAGGGGAAGGGGGGTCAGATTTCAAATTCTAGAGGGGGGTCAGGGTTAAAAAATTCGGAAATTTGGGGGGAGAGGGAGGCCCCCCTGGATTATTGTCTGGAGGGGGTCCCAAAATCTCGAGGCTAGGGGGGGGGTGGACCCCGCCCTGCCCCCCCTTTCTCATCTATGGGCGTAGCCAGGGGGGGAGGGTCTAGCAGACCTGTGCACGGTCTGGAAATGCCCCTCCTCGTTTTATTGAAGGATTTGCGCCCCTTGTTTTATTGCCCCCCCCCCAAAAAAAAATGAAAAAGTACTCTGAAATTATGACGCCATTTTTGACCTATGATGACGCCATCATCGCTAATTTTTTGCAGTTTTTAGCCTATTTCAATGTATTTTAAGCCATTTTAGACCTATTTTTACCTTATTTTCGCTTTTTTTGTCCCTTTTTTCCCTTTTCCCTTGTTTTTTCTCTTTTTTTTCCTCCTTTTTTTTCTCTTTTTTTTCTTTCCCCTTGCTTGCCCCCCCGTTTTATTGCCCCCCCGTTTCAAAAAAGTTGCCCCCCCCGTGCTCCCCCTATTTTGGAGTTGCCCCCCCCCGTTTAAACCCCGAGGGGGGGGGGCAGTGCACAGGTCTGGGTCTAGACCCCTTTTTTAAGTCGGCTAAGAGAAAAAATTGGAGTGAGACCCCCCTTTTTCAGTGGCGTGCCCAGGATTTCATTTGGGGGTGCGGCGGTCCGGGGGCACCACTAACCCTGAAGGGAGGTCTGGGGGGCTGCCGCCCCCCACATATGGGGGTCTGAGGCATACATGGGCAAGTTGGTCCGGAGTGGGGGGCGGGTTAAACCCCAAATTAGGGGGGGGTTAAACTCCGAGAAACGCAAAATACCCATATCGTTTTTTTCTGGAGTGCATTTTACCCATATCGTTTTTCGATTTTGAAGGAAAAATAGGTTGAAAACACTAATTTTAGGTCAAAAAGCCCTTTTTATTGTATTTTTGAGCTTTTTATTGCTTAAAACATTCATTTTGACCTCAAAACTTAAGTTTTGAGGCAGTTAGCAGTCATTTTATATACATTTTTTTCTTCATTTTTCCAAAATTAGGGGGGGTTAACATTTTCTCCCCCCGCCCACTTCTGAGGGGGGGGGGTTAAACCCCACTTCTTAGAATTTTGGGGGGGGTTAACCCCCCCCGTGCCCATGTATGATCTGAGGGGCGAGAGCCCTCCAGCGGGGTCAAAGGGCGGGGTCAAGGGTCAAAGGGCGGTACGGGGAACAGAATGCCCCCGGGGGAGAAAATTTTTAATTTAAGGCGCTAAAGTACACTTGAAATTTTAATTCCAGATGATACTTATTACAAAATTTAAGGTTTTTTTAGTCCTTTTATAACGCTTAAAAAATTTTTTCCGGGAGGCGAATTTGGGGGGGTGTCCCCGGGTACCCCAAATTTAGGGGGGGGGGTCAGCAAAATTCGAAATTTTGAGGGGTATACAACCCCCCCCCCTGCTCACCTATGGTTGGGGGGTTAAAACCCAAATTGGGGGGGGGGGGCGTTTAAAAAACGGAGAAACGCAAAATACTAATATCGTTTTTTTTGTTGTGCATTTTACCCATATAGTTTTTCGATTTTAAAGAAAAAAATAGGTAAAAAACGCTAATTTTAGGTCAAAAAGCCCTTTTTATTGCATTTTTGAGCTTTTTATTGTTTAAAACATTCAGTTTGACCTCAAAACTTAAGTTTGAAGGCAGTTAGAAGTCATTTTAAATACATTTTTTCTTTATTTTTCCAAAATTGGGGGAAGGTTAACCTTTTCTCTCCGCCAACTTCTAAGTGGGGGAGGGAGGGTTAAACCCACCTTCTCAGAATTTGGGGGGGGGAGGTTAACCCCCCCGCAACCGCCCCCCCGCCGTGCCTATGTATGGGTATAAACCCCCAACCCCCTGTCTACCTATGGGATAGCAGACCTGTGCACATCCTGGAAATGCCCCTTCCCCGCTCTTGGAGGATTTCCCTTCTCTCCCTGCGTTTTATTGTCCTCCCTCCTGCCCAAAAATGAAAAAGTACCCAAATTACCCTGGATTTTCGTCTAGGAGGGGGGTTTCCTAAAATTTCAAGGCTAGGGGGATAGACCCCACCCTGCCCCCCACCTTTTCTCACCTATGCCCCCCTTGTTCATCTATGAGTAGACCCCACCCTACCTTCTTTCTCTTGTTCATCTATGGAGGGTGTCCATAGGCACCACCATAGATGAACACCATCAAAAAGCTGGGGGGGGGGGGAGGGTGTTTACTCCGAATAAATGACATTTAAAAATCTAGGAGGGGGGTCCTAGGCATACATGGGCAAGTTGGTCCGGAGTGGGGGGGGGGTTAAACCCCAAATTAGGGGGAGGGTTAAAATTGGAGAAACGCAAAATACACATATCGTTTTTTTTCTGGAGTGCGTTTTATCCCTATCGTTTTTCGATTTTAAAGGAAAAATAGGTAAAAAACGCTAATTTTAGGTCAAAAAGCCCTTTTTATTGCATTTTTGAGCTTTTTATTGCTTAAAACATTCATTTTGACCTCAAAACTTAAGTTTGGAGGCAGTTAGAAGTCATTTTAAAGACATTTTTTTTTCTTCATTTTTCCAAAATTGGGGCGGGGGTTAACTTTTTCTCCCCCCCCCCACTTCTGAGTGGGGGGGGGTTAAACCCCACTTCTCAGAATTTGGGGGGGGGTTAACCCCCCCCAACCCCCCCGTGCCCATGTATGGTCCTAGGGGGGTTGAACCTGAACCCCCCTAGCTTTCTAGGGAGGGTCGACCCGGGGTGGAAGATTTTAAAACCTAGAGGGGGTCAGGTGGGGTCCAATTTTCAAAACAAAATACTTTTAAACCATTAAATGTTTAATAATAGTTTTTTTATAAAATAATACTACATTTTATTGAATAAAAAACGATATTTATGTATAAAAAGGGTGTAAAAACATGAATTTGTGTTAAAAATTCACGTTTTTGCAATAAAATTTAGTATAAAAAAGTACTTAAAATTTACTCGAGAGGGGAGGGGGGGGGGGGTCAGATTTCAAAATCTAGAAGGGAATCAGGGGTAAAAAATTCGAAAATTTTGGGGGGAGAGGGGCCCCCTGGATTTTTTTTTAGGGGGGGGGCAAAATTTCGAAGCTAGAGGGGGTGGACCCCACCCCCTACCCCCCTTGTTCATCTATGGGCACCACCGCCCTAGCTTCATGGTCCATGCTTGGTCTCTCCCCCTTCTTTTTGGGAAACCCGCCTCATCTCACCCTTTGCTGTCCATTAAAACCCCAGGATGGTTTTTATTGCATTTATACGTTTAACACAATTGTAACGTAAAGCAATTAAAAATAAATCTAAAATCAATTATTTAAAAACTTCAAAATTTCAATAATTTCTTTTATAAACACGAATTAAAACAAGTATCTACACTAAGCACTATTTTGTTATTTGTTTTTTTTTAATTTCACAAAATAGTTTTCAAATCATTTTTAATTAATAAATTTTTTTTCAATAGCTTCTCGAGTTCGGGATGTTGAAGAAATTCGAAAATCGCACCCAGAAAAAATTCCAGTATGTATTGTAGTTTATTATTTTTTATTGCTTTGTATAGAAGAAGAACACTACAGTCATAAGTGCTGAAGAAAGATGTAGATTAACTGCCCACAAAAAGCTAAAAAAAACAAACATCCGTTAATTTTAGGGCCGCCCTTCTTCCCTTTGTTTATTATTCCAGCGGCCAACCCCAAAAGGCATATTTATATTTATTTTTGTTATTTAAAAGTATATAAACCAAATAAAATTCCACAAACTCTTAATATACCTAATTGTTTTTAAATTGAGACCCTAGTAACTTCCAAACGATTTTGGATATTCTCCACCACCACCAAAGTGTTGGCTGTCTTCAAGGGTCTAAATTTTCTTTGGCATATTCTTCAAAGAATTATGAAGACTTTCCATTTTACTTATGGTACCACAATGTTGTGTGATGTTCTGTTCATAATGTTGTGCACACAAAAATACCAGCTAATACATTGGGGGGGGGGACAGAGGGGTCCACCCCCCTCCTAGAGCCAAAATTTTGGACCCCCCCAGGAAAAATCCGGGGCCCCCCTTTCCCTAAAGCTTGAGAGCGGTCCGGCCTGACCCCCCCCCCCTAACGAGGCTGACCCCCCCTCCCCTCGCGACCAATTTGGAAGTATATTTTTTTATTTACTGTCAAAAACACGGGTTTTTAGTTAAAAACAGTGTTTAAAATACACTTTTTAGGCCTAAATAGGCTGTTTTAATACATAAAATTCAATTAAAAAAAAAAGAAAAAAAATATCAAAATAAAACTCCACACCCCCACAACCCCCCCCCCCAAAAAACCCCAAAAAAAAAAAAAAGAATAAATTAGTCCTAAAAAACACTTAAATTATTGAGTTAAAAAAAATTTTGCTAAAAATTGGACCCCTGACCCCCCCCCTAAAACTTAAATCTCGCACCCGGGCTCGACCCCCCCTCACAAGCCTGGGGGGTCCGGACCCCCCTAGACCCCCCCTAAAAAATTTTGGCCTTCCACCCGGGGGTGGACCCCCCCCTAGCGGACCCGACCAAAAACACCTATGTACATAGGTGAGAACGGTGCGGGAAGCTAGGAGGTTGTTACCCGAAGTAAATCGAATTTTGAATAGGAGGGGGGTTTTTATAGGATAATACTACATTTTATTGAATAAAAATGGATATTCTGGTGTAGAAAGAGTTTAAAAACATGAATATGTGTTAAAAACTCACGTTTTTGAAGAAAATTTAATATAAAAAAGTACCTGAAATTTTCCTGAGGGGGGAGGGGATCAGATTTCAAATTCTAGAGAGGGCAAGGGGAAAGAAATTAAGGGGAGGGGAGTGCTCCTAGATTTTCGTCTAGTGGGGGTTCCAAAATTTCAAGGATGGGGGGTGGACCCCACCATGTCTCCCCCCTTTCTCATCTACGAATACATAGTAAATTAGTAGGCAAGTTTGTCTGGAAAATTAGTATGGCTAAACTCGGGTTAAAAGGAGGTGATTACATTAAAAAAAGTTATCGCATTATTTTTAAAATCTATTTTACTCCTCTGTCGATTTTGTTTTAACACTATTAAAAACGCTAGTTTTGGGTCAAAACTTGCTTTATATTTTTCAGTGTTTTTTTAAACAACCATTCAGGCCTTAACTTTTAAAAATGGATTAAAATAAGCAGAAGTCAACAATTTTTATTAATAATATTTATTTAAGGTGATAATAGAACGATACGAAGGGGAGAAATATTTGCCGCTCTTGGACAGATGCAAGTTTCTCGTGCCTGATCACATTTCCGTGGCCGAACTAATGCAAATCGTGCGGTAATTATTAATCAATAACAGTTATATTATTAATTGTAGTGCCTTTCTTGCTAAGAATTAAATTCTGTATAATATTTTCGGACACTACCCACTTTTAAATTGATAACAAATTAAAACTTTATTTTTCCTAAGCTTAAGCGAACCCTTAAAATTAAGATAAAAATTTGAAAATTAATAAGATATTTTTTTATAAGATATTGTAAAGCATTTCAAAACCATCGAGCACAAGATAAAACTCCAACCCAGGAGAGCAAAAACAGACTTGAAGACCCTAAGTGAGCGGAGAGGTTTATACTCCCCAAAAACTTTGAACAGAACTGTCACATAAGCTTTATTAACATAAAAACGGAGGAGATATAGAATAAAATGTTGTGATTTTTTGACACTTTATATAGTAACTTTAAGAGGTAATAAAGAGCATTCATAACCCCAGAATCCGTTGTAAATACCAGACACACCGCAAAAAGAAAAACAAAAATTGTTAAAGGCGATTTTTTCCTACACCCTGAAATATTATTTACTCCTATATCCTCAAAAAATAAATTAAATATATATTAACATCAAATTGAGGCCATTATAGAAAAATTAAAAAAATAAAAAAACAAAAACAAAACACTCTGCTCTCACAAAAAAAAAAAATGCGCTCTCAGCAGAGCTATACTATTTACAACTAAAACAAGCTAAAATTTTAAAAAACAATTAAAAATAAAAAAAATTTAAAAATAAAGAAGAAAAAGCAAAAGCAAAAAGATAAATAATTGGCAGCAAGTCTAGCACAGCAACAGACAAAAATAAAAAAAATAAAATATAATTTTTAAAAAAAAATTATAGGAAAGTAAAGACGAACAATAGGATAATAGATTGAAGAAAGTCAAGATAAAATTTCTACCCCAGTGAGAGCAAAAACAGACTTGAAGACCCTAAGTGCTAGGGGCCTGTGATAAGTAGGTTATAAGTAAAAAAGAAAGGAATTTCCTGTTGGTGGGGCTTGATCCTTTTCTTTGTTATTATAACAAAATTAAATATAAATAAATAAATTAAATTAAAAATAATTTTAATTATAAAATATTTACGGAACAAAGATAGCGTCATTTAGATGACTCGACAATACACCCAAAAACTGAGCAGAACTGTCACATAAGCTTTATTAACATAAAAACGGAGGAGATATAGAATAAAATGTTGTGAATTTTTAAAAAAACTAAAGATATACAAAGAACGACATAATACGATAAATTTACAAAGAAATAAGGTACAGAAATATAAAGTTTTAATAATAAAGTATAGCATACGCTAGTTTAACACTTATTCAGAATACCAGAAGGAACAAATGCAAATTTTGGAAAAAATTCCAACAATATAAATAAAACAAAAATCGATAAAGCGAAACAAAAAAAAGAATATAAAAAGAAATAAGCTAATGAATGACACTTATATATAGTAACTTTAAGAGGTAATAAATACCAAATCTAGCGAGACTAGGTTTATATTTAACAAAAAATCTTTTTAATTGTTCGAAAAGTTCGTTTTTGATTATACCCTAGTTGTAAAAAATTCAAAATATAAAATTTTTTAATTTTTTCAAAAAAATTTTTCTTAGTATTACAAATACGTGAAAATCTGATTACTTGGGTTGAAAAAATACAGCTAAGCCCGATTTGTTGGCTGATATTACTGGATTTACGAATATATCTTTATAACTTTAAAATTGAATTCATCCGTTTTATTGAAAACATTAATGTTTAGATTGCCGTTATGTTCTGTAATAATATGAAGATAACAATAGATAATTAAAAAATAATTTTATCCGATATACTGGTGTCAGAAAGTGGTAAAATTCTTTTTGAGGATATATTTTCTTTACAAATTTCATAGAAATATACTACAGTTGAAACAAATTAAATCATCAATATATCTAAATGTATATTTGGTTTTTGATACGATTTCTTAAATTGGATTTTATATATTTAAATTCTAAAAACGATAACGTTAAATCTGCAATTTGTGGAGAAGCATTACCCCCCATGGGTATTCCTGAACTTTGCCAAAAAATTTTTTTAGCGAAAATTATATATGAATTTTTGACAATGAAATTAATAATTTGTAAAATTTGTTCCTTAGTAAAGCAAACTTTATTTATTAGAAATATCTGATGTAGTAACATTTATTATAACCAACAATAAGATATTTTTTATTTGCATTGCTAAATAAGAGATTAATTAGACCCGTGAGATTAGCTAAGACCGTATCGTGAGGTAAACTAGTATACAGGGTGCTAAAATCTCCACTAAACATTTTGACAACGCTGTTGATATTATTAGCTTTATTTAACACTTCCAAAGAATTATCAATAGACCAGTATGTACAGCCGATTTTATCTTTTAAAGTAGAGCAATAACTTTTAAAATGATTACGGAGAAATTTTAATATTTTACTTAACACAATGGATAGAGGTTTAGTGCTACATTTACTGGCACCGGATATATGACGAAATTTAATAGGGTTTTTATATTTAATTTAGGTATACTAAAAAGTAACGGTAGGCATAACTGATCTTCGCTGATATTGTAACCGAATTGTGTAGTAAACTGCTGATGTTTCTTGATTATATCGTCGATATTTACATTGGAAATATTTTTGTATACATTATTGCCTTGAATATTTATTTGTCTAGAATTAGTTATAATATCAATACCGAGTTCGTTGCAAATAACAGTAACATAGAATTTTTTACAAATGAGACCAAAATTAATGCTAGCCTTGTCAATAGTAGTAATAATAAATTTATCATTAAGTTTTTCAAGATATTTCTTGATAAGTTTTTCGTTAAAGTTACCATCAGGGATAAGAAATGGTGAGAATTATTTGTTTTTACAAAATTTTATACGGTTTGAAGTAATTATAAATTGAGCCCGTTTTATAAAATCATTAAAATGTATAACATTAACTTTGAATTTTCGTGAAAAATGATTAATTAAATTATCAAAACAATCGTTAGTAAAGCTGAAATAACTTTATCCCAATCTAAAGGTTTAGGTAATCTGTATTTGGATCCGAAACTGAATAGTTTTTTTAAAACAGGTATGTCAATAATATCTAAATTACCGGTAACAATATGATTAAGAAGAGGATCACGAAATTTAGAGTGGGAACATTCACATTTAGAGTAATTTAATACTGAGTGTAGAATTGTTTGGCAAATTTTGGATTATATTATAATACAAGTTTAATTTAACATTTTCGGTGTTTTTAATTATTAAATTGATTAGTTAGGTTTATTTTAAAATTGTGTTTTATATTATTTTAAGTTAATTAACTATTTTGTTGTTTTTGTTTATTATTGTTGATTTTTTTTTGTTAATTTTTGTTGTTGTTGCATTACCTGAAACTTATCTCCCCTATGCGGATTATACAAAGGGCAGGCGCTGAGACAAGCCAGGAGGGGCAAAAAAAATTTCACCCCTATGGTTGAGACTCTTCGTCCAACATTGATAACAATGTTGGCAACCTTTACCGCTAGAGTGTTTACTGCGCGCAGTGTTCACCCATTGTTAATTTTTAAATTTTTTTTATAAATTTTAGATAACTATTTTAAGTATATTTAAGGTTATGTTTTGCTTAAAAATTAATTACGCTTTTGACAAAAATTACTATAATTCAAACATAAGAAATAATAATGATAGACCTAAATACTAACCATACTGGATTACTATTTGGGGTTTATGTTTTATTTTAAAAATTTTATTATCGATAGTTTTTATTAAAAATATAAAATTAGAAGCAATATAATTAAACACTAAACATCCTTTATGGCTCCATCCAGGTGTAGCATTAATCCACCATAATAAGGCAGCCTGGAAAACTATGGGCAGCTTAATTAGCTACGGTTATCAAAATAAAATTTTACACCCAAAATTTTTTAAAAAGAATTTTACTAAACACTAAAGATCCTGGATTACTCTAGGTGTACGTGTAGCATTAAGCCACCAAAATAAGGTATCCCAGAAAACTCCAGGGGCAGCTTAAATATCTACTACAGTTATTAAATTTAAATTTTAAACCCTTAAAATTTTTTATTCAAAAATTTTAATATACACTAAACATCCTGGATTTCTCCAGGTGTAGCATTAAGCCACCATAATAAGGCATATTTATGCAATTTCTAGACACAAAATTATTCTTATTCAGATTTAAATTTAAATACTGTAAACAACGTAGAAAATAAGCCAAAAAAATTTGACCACCATGCGTAGTTTGAGACTCTTCGTCCAACATTGATAACAATGTTGACAACCTTTACCGCTAGAGTGTTAACTGCGCGCAGTGTTCACCTATTCCGAGGTCTTAGCTAAAGGATTTTAAGTCGCCGCCATATTTTGATCTTACATTTTACGTCGTACATGAGCAGCATAGGTGTTCCTGTAAGGCCAGTGGTACAGACTCCACACACTTTGGATTGGAGCTGCATTTGTCCATTAGTTTGTTAGATGGAAGACTGCCATGCGTAGCCGACGTACAACAACAATCACTCTAGCCATGCCAAGCTGGACTCATTTCTATAAAAGAAAAGATCCAGCAACCAGGTCCAGATGGTTGGTACCCGTAGGTCCGTTGGGTGCTGCCTGAAGGTCAGCGCGGTCCTGGTTTCTAAACGGCATAAGTTACAGGTAATGCGACAACAACAACAACGTAGAACGACTTTGTGCAAAGCGCGAAAAATTTCACCACTTTTTATCGGGTTTTTTGGTACAACCCGTTACAACGCCTCTCTTCTTCGAAAAGTTTGTAAGGAGTGCAACCATAGATGAACAAGGGGGGGGGGTCCACCCCTTCCTAGCCTCGAAATTTTGGCCCCCCACCCCCTTAGAAAAAAATCCAGGGACCTCCCCCTCAACCCAAATTTTCGAATTTTTTACCCCTGACCCCCCTCTAGATTTTAAAATCTGACCCCCCCTCTCTTCTCGAGAAAATTTTAAGTACCTTTTTTATACTAAATTTTCTTCCAAAAACGTAAATTTTTAACACAAATTCATGTTTTTACACCCTTTTTATACCTAAATATCGCTTTTTATTCAATAAAATGTAGTATTATCTTATAAAAAAACTTTTATTAAACATTTAATGGTTTAAAAGTATTTTGTTTCAGAAAATGGACCTCACCTCACCCCCTCTAAATTTCAAAATCTTCCACCCCGGGTCGACCCCCCCTAGAAAGCTAGGGGGGTTCGACGACCCCCCCCCCCCTAGGACCCACCCTGGATTTCAAAATGCCATTTACTCGGGGTAAACAAACACCCCCTCCCCCTCCCTAGTTTTTTGACCTTGTTCATCTATAAGTGCAACCCACTCTTTCCTTTCCGAAACCCTGTCTACGTCCCTGCTTCCCAGGCGTCGAAATAAATTCAATATTATGGTATACAAATCCTAAGTAATATAATAATAATAATATTGTATATTATAATTTACAATATTTGTGTAATATATAATCTATTTTGTTTTTAGAAGACGCCTACAATTGCACCCCGAACAAGCTTTTTTCCTGCTGGTTAACGAGAAAAGCATGGTGTCGAACAGCGTAAGCGTGGCGGAACTCTACCAGTCAGAACAAGACGCCGACGGATTTCTATACGTCGTCTACACATCTCAGCCCACTTTCGGACAAAGTTGAACGCACCGTAGGGCAGTGCTTCCCGCCTCCGCCATGTAAATAGCCCAATCAATGTGTGTTGTTGCGAGCTGGATTTCTTGAGTGAGGGTAGGCGGTAGCAGTCCCGCCGCTTCTGCGCTGTAAATAATGCTATTCTTGTTTATTTTTATACTGTACGCTCTTTGACTTTGTGGATGGTAATTTTTTGGATTTTTAAAATTGGAACGGCGGTTGGTTGGAGTAATCGCCAAGATGTAAATAACTCGATATGCGGCTTGTGCTTCTTCACAAAATTTTAAACAACACAATGTTCCGCAGCTCCGCGTTGTAAATAACTCGATACGTATTTTGTATTGTAAGCCGTTCGGGGATTACTGGCTGCTTTTTCGCAATTTCGCGAGTGGGTTTGCCACAGCCGCACGCAGTGTAAATAACCAGATATAACACTTTTCCGCGTTGAAAATAACGCGTAAATGACGTGTTACTGTTTTCAAATGATTTGCCGAGTTCATATACTCGTTTGCGGCGGGTTGCCTGGCCACCGCAGCAGTGTAAATAAACCGGTCTACGAAAAGATTACTCTGGTATCATTTTATCAATCGTTTTGAAAGGCAGCAAGCGACTAACTACTCCGTTGGATATAAAGTAAATGCGATTTAACTACCACCACCAACAAGGGCGTAGCCAGGGGGGGTTGTAGGGGTTGCAAATGCAACCCCCCTTTTGGGTTGGCGGAGGTAAAAATTTGGGAGTCCGAAGAGAACAATTTTAAAAAATTTCCTCGCGCTTCGCTCCGCTCAGCGCTCGACATTTATATACCTTTTTACAACATTTAAGTGATGTTTTTAATGAATTTCATGAATTTAGAAAATTATTTTTCGTGCTATCGCACGATTTTTAATGTTATACCTTTTTAAACCGGAAATTTTTCAAGTTTAACTTAAAAAACAATGCAAATAACAACAAAAAGAATCACCTAGCGCGAAGCGCAAAAATTTTACCGTTTTTTAATGTTTTTTTATGTTTTTGAAAATTTGGAGTACAACCCCCTACAACCCTCCCCCTTTCGAAAAATTTGTATGGAGTACAACCCCCCTTTCCGAAATCCTGGCTACGCCCCTGACCACCAACCATACATGAGCATGGATCGGCAAGCTAGGGGGTGGCTTGGCTACCCCGGGTAAACGGCCTTGGTCCAGGGGGGGCCGCACCACGCCCCTAGCTTTTTAGGTGGGTCAACCCGGGGTAGACCAGTTTGAAATCCAGAGGGGGTCTGTGTTCCAAACAAAGTCACATTAAATCATTTATTTAAGTTTTTTAGCACTAATATAGAATTTTATATCCTAAAATAGGCTATTTATGTATAAAAAAATACAAGTACTGTTTTTTACTAAAAAACCGTGTTTGTGACAGTAAATTTTGACCTAAATGCATACCCAAAATTTGGCTCGGAAGGGGAGGGGAAGGAATCGATTTAGAATTCCAGAGGGGGGTAGGGTGTCAAAATTTAAAAATTTTGGGGCTCCTAGATTTTTTCTAGGGGGGTCCGAAATTTCGAAGCTAGGGGGGTAGACCCCACCCTACCCTCCCCCTATGCTCATGTTTCATGTATGCCAGCAACACACACAGCACAGACAGTTTATTTTGGTTTTTCACTAAAATTTTGCTTTAAAACTTTACGGGAAAAAGAAAGGAAATAAAGATTGAAGCTTACGCGAATTGCGAATATAACTTTAAGTACTAAATCAGTTTTTCAGTTGCCATTTTAAATTCTCTAAAATATAGTGTCAAAAAATTAACCCTCTCCATTTTAGAAAATTAAGGTTCTAACCACCTCTAAACTTTATTTTTGCATTCTAAATGAATTTTTAAGCAATAAAAAGTGGTTTTTAAACTGAAATAGCTTTTATTTTTTTTCTAAAACAGAATTACGTAAAACAAGCGGCGTTTCTTGAATTTTACTCTAGCCTTTATGAAGCCGGGATTAATTTATCCCCACCATCGTAGGTGAGAACGGTCCGGGCAGCTAGGGGGTGGGGTGGTTACCCGGGGTAAATCGAATTTTGAATTCTAGGAGGGGGTCCCAGGGGTGTCTGGACAATAGGTGGGCAGGGGGGGTTGGGGGTTATACCTCCCCAAAAATCCCGACTATAGCCGACACCCCCCTAAAATTTGGGGGTACCCCGAACACTCCTCCTAAAATTTGGAGGTCCCAGTACTAAAAACGCTAAAAATGGGATATTTGAGGTATATCCCAAAAAAAATTTTTTGGACACCCCCAAATTTATAGAGTCGGGTATACCCCCAAAAAAAATCCGGGAGGCTGCCCACCTATGGTCCGGACCCCTCTAGCTTTTTAGGGAGGGTCGACCCGGGGTGCAAAATTTTGAAATCTAAAGGGGGTCAGATGGGGTCGGTTGTCCAAAGCAAAACAGCTTTAAACCATAATAACTTTTTTAATTGTTCTTTTAATAGGATAATACTACATTTTATTGAATAAAATGCGAAAGTACCTCAAATTTTTCCGAGGGGGGAGAGCAATACGTAACTGAACGAGTACCATAGAATGTCT
>JASAMX010006033.1:0-22568 GCA_030248175.1 Microlaimidae sp. YZB2_3
AGAATCACAATCATTATAAAATAAACATGACTCTGACTCGTTTTTTTAAGATTATTTGTGGTTTAAAATATAAAAAGAATCACAGTTAGGAGTATTTTATGACGCTTCTGACTCATTGTGTCATAGTAACGACAAAATTTAGAAGTCCCTTTTAACTTTAAATTTTACCCCCGCCTTTTTACTCCCGAGTTTAGGTTGAAGGGTTTAATTTCTCCACGTAGGAAAATTGATGAAAAAATATTCAAATTAATTTCTAAATTTTAAACTCTTCTAAACTTAACTTTTGTTGTCTAATCAGTGTTTTTTAGCTTTATAGCTTTAAAGCTTAATTTTAAGCTTTAAAGCTTAATTTTAAGCTTTAAAGCTTAAAATGCAAAGCCGAGCGCGAGCCATTAAGTGACGTGGTGGAATGTGTTTTTTTTTTTGATTTTTGGGAAAGTTTTTTTTTATTTTTTTTTTATTTTTCCGAAAGGGACTGAATTGTATTCAAATTCTTCTTGTCCAACACTTGTTTCTAATTGTGACACCTAATGAAGGATCATGACGGTAATCCTGATGTACATCAAGGTCCCGAAAAGAGTTATAAAAGAATTCCATATGACTTTCGATTAACAGGTAAATAATGGGGAAAAAGTATGGACAAGATACTGGTTTTATGTGTGTTATGATGAGTGACTTTTTTAAATGATTTTTTATTTATTTTAAGAAACAAAACCTAACAGAATTATAACAATATAAGCTATTTCAATAAAAAAAGTAACGTAAAATTAAAAAAAAAACAAAAAATTAATCAAAAAAATCGCTCATCATCATGTCAATAGTTTTCCCACATTATTTATCAGTTAATCAAACGTCATATGCAATTCTTTTAAAATTCTTCTCGGGACCTTTATATACATCAGAATTACTGTCGTTATCCTTCATAGGCCATGCCATCATGCAGTCTAATGCAAACAAAGGTCGGTAAAAAAATAAAATGTGTTTCGCCTTGAAACTAGGTGAATTTATTTATTTAGAATTTATTTAAGAAACCCTTTGATTCATAGCAACCGAACTTTAATCACTTTGACTTTTATCATCATATTTAGAAATGGCCGAGTTGTTTAAAAACATTCCTCTTCATAAGCAAGATGGTGACAACGAAAAGGTACAATATTTGTAAATTAGAATTAAGTTTCCTAGGTAACATTAAATCTTATTTAGCTCCTAAATTTAAACTAAAATTAACCTTAAAATAGCTCATTTTAGTACTGTGATTTCGATAGAATAGATGTAGAATCAAAAAAGACACTATCTTAACCAAAAATATATAATGACATATCAAAAAATGTGCAACTTTTAAAGTAATAAAAAGCTGTAAAAAAACTCCCAGAACTTAAAATAAAAAGATGCTTTTTAACCCCGTTTTTATGTTTTAACTGAAAAAATCTTGTGTAGAGGTATATAAATAAAGTTCAAAAAAGATTCTTCTTCAAAATAACGTTCTTCAAAATTAATATTCTTAACTATTAGAGTTAAATTTTGCCAATTATCAACATATTTCATTTATAATATTGTAATATGAAGAAATTATGCTACTGTCAAATAATTTTGTTAATATTATATTTGTATCCAATTTTAATTTTTGTTCCTTTACCACGTTTTGCTTCTCTAATCAAACAATACTTCCTGTATAAAAGTGCTTTAACTCCTGCTTTATTTTTAAAGCATTTTTCAAAAGTAACATGGATGTTTTGCGGGATTAAGTATAATATTGCTTTAAACATGAATATAGTCCAAATAATTATAGTACTTAAATTCTAAAATAAGAATATTAAACTATTACTATAAGACTATTAGACTATTACCTAAAACAAATAATTAAAGTTAAAAACAGTAAAAACTTTGACTTTTTTGAAAAAATGACCAAAATTACAAATTCTGCTAAATTTTTAACCACCCCGGCCCTAGTAAATCAAAAATTTCTTTACCTTTGTAAAAAAACATCAACAAAAATCCTGCCCCGGTAGATCCCCAGTCCCAGTCAGTACTGAAAACACTAAAGTATTTTAGGTATAGCCAACTAAAAATTTTGAGACACCTTTTTCCCCTCACATTTTGGGGGTCGAGTATACCCCCTAAAATCTGGGAGGCTGCCGCTGCCCACATATGGATATAACCCCTCTCCCCAACTCTTGCCTCTGGCCCACCTATGCATGTGATATTAGTAGTTTCAAGATGTTTGCGATTTTTAAAAAATCCTACAGACCGTTACAAAGGTTTTAAATTAGTTATGTATCGTCAATTTTGGGGGTAGTGATAAACCTAAAATTTACGCAAAAAATTACTGATTTTCTATTTTTAGCTGTTTATAATGTAGAGAGGTTGTTCCATATTTTTAAAGACTTTTAGAACGTTTTTGTATTTAGAAAGTGAATGCCGCGGATGCATTAAGAGGAAAAGTTGTGGCATTGTATTTCTCATACCGTTGGTGCCCTCCTTGCCAAGAGTTTACACCTATTTTAAAGGTAAATTGTAAGATTTATTTGTATTTATTAAAAAATATTCTGATTTTATATTAAATATAAATACTAAATATGAATTTAACATACATGGACATTGTCTTCTGATTCTGCGCTAAAGAATCTATTTCCCTATTTGCTTCCCATTTTAAGTCATGGGGATTTTTCTGAAAGTAACCTCAAAATTTTATCTGACCGCCCCTTCACCAACTCTAAACAATTTCAAATGTGTCTTGTCTTTTTTTGGAAAATTTAACATATAAGTCGGGTGGTGGTGTGAAGCTTTTCTTGTCTTTTGAGTGTTAAAGTGTTTTGGAAAATTTAGCTGAACACAATAAAGTCAAGCTGGTATGGATTAGGGTGACAGTGGTCTTTGTGGAAATGAAGCGGCAGACCACTTAGCTAGTAATGGAAGTGGAATGAATTATAATAAACCAGAGCCAGTATTAGGAATTCATGTTCAAGCAGTGAAAACTGCGGTCTGTGGATGGGCTACCAAGCAACATCATAAGCTCTCACAAACCCTGGAAACATGCCGACAAGCCAGGAAATATGTGGGGACTCTGCTTTTTAAATGGCATAAATTAATTCTGCTTAAAAAATGCATAAATCACGGAAACAACTCACACCAATTATAATTGCCACGCTGGTGAAATCTAACTCTGGTCTAAACAAAAGTAATCTTATAGTAACGCCACGCACAGATTTGTTAAAAAAAGACGCCTGCATTTGTTTAATAACGTATCCACGCTGGCATTCCTTTAGCCTCATTGCTTGCCTGCATCTTGAAGCCCTGTTTTGCCGCTACTCCTACAACCATTTCCATAGAGCAAAATATATATGACGTGATCATGAATACTATAGGACATTTTGAGGGTCCTTAAAATTCTAACGTGGTAATCACTAGACTAGGCACTGTACTCTAAACAGACAACTGAATATATTAAAAATCCCTATGGCACCTGAATATGTTAAAAGTCCTATTGGCCCGCCTTCCTGTGGCTTTTTCCACTCCCACAGAGGGCAAACGGCAAACAGTGTTCGGCGCTGTCAAAAAACCATTTCTATTCTGTCAAGGCAAACACCAAAAACACCCAAAGTCTCTTTGTTGGAGGAATAACATGGCGATTCCTCTCTGAAACTAAATAGCCACGATCCTTGAAGCCAAGCATTACCTAAAAATGATGTCGTTGTTAAACAGCTAGGAGAGAGTGTGCCAAAGGTCCCACAATATAGTGCAGCCCTACTCCTAGAAGTACTTCTGCAACTAAACTGCTCCTAATGAAAATCACTGACTTGAGATCCAGTTCCGGAAGGTTTTAAAATCGACAAAAACTTCCCATACCTTTTCATCCTGGCGGCATGCAGAAGAAAAAAACATATGGAGTAAACTGTGCTCTTCTGCCATGGAAATTGTTTAATCAATCAATTAAATTAATATATTAAAAATCAGAAAAAAAAAACAGACGTTCGCTCTTTGCACAGAAGAAGAAAAGTAATCTGGGGCCTGTTTCATAAAAACGTTTGTAAATTCTAATTTTACAAATCTCCGCCAATTTTTCGTAAAATACACGATAAAGGTTTTTCGACTTGTAATCCAGGGGGAGCATCTTCGCGCACTGCTCTGCGCTGATTGGTCGTAGCCACGTCATTTCATTCATCTCCGCTGACTGATCAATATTCCCCGTGTCGTATATCCTCTATCACGTAATTTACAAAAATAGGCGGAGATTTTTAAAATGAAAATTTGCAAACGTCTTTATGAAATAGGCCCCTGCTTATTTTCCTGAAAAATGGCCAGCATTGTGTAACATAAAGCGAAAAATATTTGGCAGTGCATGTGACTATTGTATTGTATATTGTACATGCGACTGAATTCAGAATAAAAAAATTCAACAAAAACTGGCAGCTAATAAAGAAATCAAAACGATTTCAAGAACATAGGGCATCTATGGACTGTGGGATTTGCCATGGACCAAACTATGGCAAAATAAGCTACACGTTTTACCCCTTATAATCAATGAGTCAATGACCCTTTCCTAGTCAAATTTTGTCCTTTACCCTGGGGTAACCAGGGATGCCTACTATACTGGAATTATACTATACTATACTACTATACTAGAATTATTTTGGGGTTTTATATCATACTATATTATACTATACTAGAATTAAAGCCGAGCGATCTATAATATACTACAATTAAAGGTTTTTTACTGGTATACTAAAATAATTCTAGTAAAGAGTTTATACTAAAATTAGTTCGAGTAAACGAAAATTATTTATAAAAACTAAACTATAAGGCTGAAAACTCAACATTCGTCGTTACTCTGACACAAAGAGTCACAATGACTATAAAATCAACGTGACTCTGACTCATTTTGTTTATATTAGTTGGGTATTAAGCTATAAAAAGAGTCACAGTTACGAGTATTTTACGACGCATCTGGCTCATTGTGTCAGAGTAACGACGAATGTTTTTATTTTACCAAATTTATCGAATTCTTTTAACAACTATATTTTTTACCACATCATCCCTATTTTGTGTCTTCTGAATATGGATTATAACCCAAGCCGTACTATTTCTCAACAACTTTAGTGTTGTGATTTTTAAAAAAATGCCGTTATTTTTTGCATGGGTGTAGAAGTTGTGTAGCAGCTGATCATCAAAAATCTACGTTATTTCTTGTGCTTTTGCGTTTGTTGTGTTTTTAATATTTCCGAAACGATGTGGTAATATTGATTATGCAAATTATTTAATGCAAATTGAAGTTTAAAAAGTTCGTTTTCTTGTAAAAAAATAATTGGATTTCGTGTTTTTTTTTGTTTGTTTTTTTTTGAACGGTGAAACTCGGTGAACTTTTAGCAGATCAAAACAATTAAAATATTTTTGAAAAGCCAAGAACATGGAAAATTCTTTAATTTTTTTTACCAATTAAAAAATATCAATCAGAAACCCAATCATTTAGAGGACTGTACCCTTAATGGAGTACTTAAGCTAAAGCACCACCGTCCACTAAGATTTCTAAAAACAAAATAGAAGCTCTGACTCGAAGTGTTGTGGGTTTTTTTAGTTTTTTACGTTTTTTACAACTTAACCTATATGTATTTTACTTTTTTTGAAAATCATTGTATTTTTTAAATTAACCTTTAAATGTGTTGTATTATGTCTTACATTCCATAGGGTTATATGCAAAAACTTCACTTTTATATTTTGGAATTTTGTAAACGTTTTATATTACCGCCAGAATTACTTAGGTATAAGTCAAAAACAAATACATTGACAAATAAATGGTAAATACAATCATATTATCAGTAAATATAATTCTAAAATAAAGCTTTTAAGTTTTAATATAAAAATAATGCGAAATAATCGAGCATATAGTGTGCGTAGATTTTAAATTAAAAAGTTTAAAGATAAATTCTATCAGGGTGAAAATAGATGAGTGGAAAAGAAACAATAATTTTTTTAAAAAAATAACACGGAGAAAAAAACAAAAATATTTACTATTATTGGTTACATACCGCTGAACTTTTTTTTATTTTCTCGCTCCGGTTTATTGTTCTTCTTATTTCTTGCGGGAGCGGTGCCGGTTTTTGTTTTTTTTCGGGGCGGTTACGCCCTTACTTCACCCCGCGAAACAAATCATCTTTAGTATATTTTTTTTTTCTTTTATTTCTTTTTAATGTATTTATATTATTGATATTTAAATCTAATATATTTATCGATTGGTCACTGTTGGTGTTGCGTTTAGGATTTTTATGAAGAAGTGGCAGAAAATGGTTTGGAGATCGTCTTCGTGTCTTTTGACGAATCCCCCGAAGACCTGAAGAACTACATGAAAGAATCCCACGGTGATTGGCTATTCATCCCCCATGGAGATAACGGCATCGAGTAAGTCTTATAGACTAAAGGCAAACCAAACGTAGCTGCAACAGTGTGTTCACGTGTTCATTAAACTTCTATTTTCTTTTTTTTTATGTCACAAAATAAGAATTGTTCCTAAACTACCATCTGAAGTTGATTTCTACTTCAAAGCTTTCATTTTCTAAATTATGATTGGCTGATACAAGTGACGTCAGATTCTCGTGATTTGAGTGGTTACTTAATGGGGGGCATTTTTCAGTCCAACGAACAACTGTTGCAGCCACGTTGGGTTTACTTTTAGTTCTGAATAAGGGTCTTTTACTGTATTAAAAAGAGTAAAAAAAAAAAAAATAAGATATAAAAAAATTGTACTTTTCTTTGTTTTTTGGAATACACCGGCGGCCCTTTTTTTATGGACCTACCTAGCATAACAAAATTTTTGGTCCGCGGTCCCGCCGCGAAATCAAAATTCGTTATAAAATGAATAATTTTTACCAAATTTCCCCAGAAGCCGGAGATTTAACAACAATATTAAAACAATTTCAAATATTTTTGTTGACTTATAATTATTATTTAAGGCAATTGTTTGCGTAACTAAGCTTTTTCATATGTAAATTTTTTGTGTTACTCAGAAAAAGAAAAACATTTTGCAATGCTTTAATTTAATACAAAAAAGCCACTAAAGTTTTTCAAATATATGTTTTCTTCTTTGTAATATTTCCAGTTTTAAATATATAACAAATAAATGCATTTATTTTGAGCATAACTCTGTATCGTGATGGGACCGCCGACCCAATTTTTGCTATGCTAGGTAGGTCCATACCAGAGTTGCGCATTTTCCATTGTATAGACTAAAGGTAAACCCAACGTAGCTGCAACAGGTGTTCGTTGGATTAAAAAATGCCCCCCATTAAATAACCACTCAAATCACGAGAATCTGACGACACTTCATCAAACAAATACTCCGTATTAAATAAAATCCAATTGGCCAATAAAGTGACGTCAGATTCTCGTGATTCGAATGGTTACTTAATGGGGGCATTTTTTTAATCCAACGAACAACTGTTGCAGCCACGTTGGGTTTACTTTTAGTTGTGACTAAGCGTCTTTTAGTGTACGAGAGAGGGTACATAAAGAAAAAATAAAATTTGAAAAAAAATAGTAGTTTTATTAGTTTCTTTAGTAATCAAAATTGCTACACGATAATATGTTTCACTATGTTTAAGCGGTTTAATATATTAGTTTGTGGTAAATATATAGTGGTTTTTTGATTAAACAACACAATAGTTAGAAATCATACTTAAAATAATTCTTTCGTGAACAATGACGTCGAATAACCAAAAATGAAGTTGAAATTTATGCTTTGAAACAAATTTCACGACTGCATAGATTTTATTGATGTTCTGGTTGTAAAACTATTTAAAATTAAAAAAATTAATTTATAAAAGTCTATTCCAAACTTTTAAATAGAAGCATTTTCTATAATTTAATTTCTACTTTTTTAATGTTTCATTACAGAAAATGCTTCTATTTAAAAGTTTGGAATGGACTTTATAAAACTAGTTTTATAATTTTAAATAGTTTTACAACCAGAAAAAAACACCCCACATCAATAAAATTTTTGTAGTTGTGATATTAGTTTCAAAGCACAAATTTTTACTTTATTTTTGGTAATTCAACATCATTGTTCACAAAAGAACTACTTTAGTATAGTAATGATTTTTAACTATTGTTGTGTTGTTCAAAAAAAAACAACTAAATTTGTTTAGCACTAAATGATATATTAAAGCGCTTCAACGTAGTGCAACATATCATCGTGTAGCAAATTTTTTAAAGTATAGGTTTTAAACTAAAGAAACTAAAAAAATTATGTTTTTTTAAATTTAATTTTTTCTTCTTTTTGTACCCTTTCTTGTAGAGTGAAAGACGCTTATTCAGAACAAGTCTATACATCGTACGGTAATTTGACTTTTACTTTACTTTTTTACTCATCTTTGTCAAAAATCTCAAGCTGAGTGTCCCTAGCTGACCGGGGCTAAACATTATTTAAAAATTAAATTATTTTTCCTGTAATGCAATGCAACCAAAGACTTTACATTTAATAAAAATTATTTTATAATCTTCTTCTTGGAGTCGGAATTCAAACATGCTATAATATATTACTTTACTGTCTTAATGACTGTATAATATTTCTCAACGTAAAAAATTACAAATAAAATAATCATGTTTATTGCGTTTGATGATCTTAAACCTTTATGCTGTTGACATTTCGTCGTTAATACGGCAAAGTGAGCCAGTATCATTATAAAATACACGTGACTGTGACTCATTCTGTAGTTAATAGGGTCCTGTTTTAAATTTAAAATGAGTCACAGGCACTTATATTTTATGCGAACTGTGGCTCATTTTGCCGTAGTAACGACGATTTGTTGTGTGTGTTAGAATAAGCATTTTTTACTCGAATTATATAATTGAATTTACTATTTTTGTTGTATTATGGTTAAATTATATCTGGCTGACGCTGAAAATTAGAATGCAGATATGAGGGACCAATTAAAATTGTGCGGTAATGACCTTTAAGAAAAAAACAAATAAGAACGCAGAATTTTTTTAATTCCATCTTTTCACAAAATATACAAAAATTAACCAACTTTAGCCCTTAAAAATTTGCATTTAGGTTCCAAATTAAATAATTTGATAAATAATTATTAAAATACAGTTTTTAATCTTTGTTATTAATCCGCTTTAGTGAAAAAATTTTTAATGTTTTTGTTGTTAAATAGTCGATTTAATACTGCAAATATTGCGGTCAGCTAGATTTTATTTGCCTATAATAATTGTATATTTTTTTGTTTTTAAGGGAGCTTTTCGACAAGTTTGGCCCATTCGGTTTTCCGACTCTGGTGGTTCTGAAGCCCGACGGGTCAAGAATCTCGAAAGAAAACGCTACATATGACGTTATAGAAAAGGGACCGTCCGTGTTTAAAACATGGAAATCAGCCGCTGGATTGTGATTATTCCGTCCAATTATTTATTATAGGCACCTTGCACTGGAACTCGGTTTATACACGAAGTATGCAATATACATAAGCGTCATCATAATGGATAATTACCGTATCTCCTACTTATCTTTCGTAGTATGCAGATGAACCCTCCAAAGCGCGCGACATTTTAGTTGATCCGTCGGATCAACCGATCGGTTGATCTGCATACTACAAAAGATAAGTAGGAGATACGGTAATTATCCATTATGGTGACGCTTATGTAGGGTAACTGACTTAATTTCGGCCATGCCTTAATTTCGGCCACCAATTTAGTGTGTTAGAAAATTGGTTTATTTTTAAAACACAAAAAAACTAGCACAAAAGTAACTGGATTAATATTGAATAAAGTGTTTTTGCAAAAGTTTTTTATTTTTGTTATTCTACATTATCAACATTTTCATACAAAAAGTGAATTTTTTGTGATTTTCCTAATTTTTGCTTTGTATTTAAACTGCATCAAATTTAGAAAGAAGCAATATATAACCTTAAATTATCTTCTATTTAAGGCCCAAAGTTGTTAATTTTGATGTTTTAATATTTTCTTCAAAATCAGTTTGCAATGCGTTTAACTAACTGCGCATTTTAAGATTCCGTTAATTTCGGCCACCTGAAAATTTAGGTGAAAGAACCTGCCGTTTTTGCTGTTTTTAAATATCATTGTACTACCGTATTTATAAAGAATTTTTGTTGCTCGTTTGACTTTGTTTTGACGTTTTTTAAGCCAAAAATAAAAATTGAACAAAAAATCCAAATTATTAAAACTTGTTTTTTTAAGATTTTGACATAATTATTTAAAGTCTTGCTAATAACTATTAAAGTTCGCAAACGGGAAAAATTAAGTTATATGTACCGAGAACAATACCTAAGGGTAAATTTGCTACCTTTAGAAATTTTTATTGTTCGTTTAAGCAATAGTTATGGCCAGTTTTTTGTAGGTGGCCGAAATAAATGGCACGCGCCTTAACTTCGGCCACTTTAAAAAAAAAGTTTAAACCTTTACTGATTTTTAAGTGTAACAGAAATATTCAAGTTTTGCACTGGAATAACAAATATAGCTATTGGTTGATTTTTAGGCAAAATTTTGGCTTGATTGAAAAGCCAGAAAAAACTTATTCAAAAAAATAAAAAAAGGTGGCCGAAATTAAGTCAGTTACCCTATATTGCACACTTCGTGTATAAACCGAGTTCCAGTGCAAGGTGCCTATTATCATTTTATTTTATTATTGTGACGACCCGTGACTGAAGGCGAGATAAGATGGTGATTTTTCTTTTGAAGACAGAGATGTACCCCTACCTGGATTCGAACCCGGGTCTCCTTTCCTTGAATTCCAGGCCTGTTCTTCTCAGTCCGGAGCGCTACCACTGCACCATACGGGTTGATTTTAATTTACTTTACGGCGTCTCTTATAGGCACCTTGCACTGGAACTCGGTTTATACATAAAGTATGCAATATACATGAGCGTCACCATAATGGATAATTACCCTGTCTCCTACTTATGTTTATTCTTTATGTTTTGAATTTAATAAATTTTAATTGCCAAATTATATTAATATATTGTCAAAAAATAATATAATAAAAAATACATGCACATAACATTATATCACAAAGGCAAATGGGAAGGTAAAGGTATTTTTACACTCATTTACCTCCCTAAATAAAACGAAACAATCAACACTGTAAAAATAGCTGCTGTGCTGTTGACTGGTGTTTTACTTGCTGCATATATATATATATATATATATATATATATATATATATAATAACCAGGTACTTATTATGTATGTGTCTTGTTAGTTTTGGTTGGCAAAAATCGTCTTAGCTGAGTTTTACGATCGTTTAAGCCATCCTTACATGGGCACGGGGGGGGTTGGGGGGGTTAACCCCCCCCCAAATTCTGAGAAGGGGGGTTTAACCCCCCCCCCACTCAGAAGTGGGGGGGGAGAAAAAGTTAACCCCCCCCCCCTAATTTTGTAAAAATGAAGAAAAAAAATGTCTTTAAAATGACTTCTAACTGCCTCCAAACTTAAATTTTGAGGTCAAAATGAATGTTTTAAGCAAAAGAAAGCTCAAAAATGCAATAAAAAAGGCTTTTTGACCTAAAATTAGCGTTTTTTACCTATTTTTCCTTCAAAATCGAAAAACGATATGGGTAAAATGCACTCCAGAAAAAAAAACGATATGGGTATTTTGCGTTTCTCGGATTTTAACCCCCCCCTAATTTGGGGTTTAACCCCCCCCCACTCCGGACCAACTTGCCCATGTATGGTTTAAGCTATTGAGTTTGAAAATAGGTCGTTTGAATAAAAAGAACGTTCTATAGATTTATGAAGCTTTCTGTATAAAAATTAGTTTTGTTTTTTTAAATATTTTATATTTAATATTTAATATTCAATATTTAATATTAAATATTTTATATGTATAGTTTATCTTTTAGTTTTTATTCCACAAACTTGCTAACAAACTAAGGGGGTGATTTTTTTAATTTCTTAGTAGTAGTACTTAGCTAGGAACAGTTTATCAAAACAAAACTTTTTATAAAGAAATTAACTTGAAAATGGAATTTCTCCTTATGTTACTTTTTAGTTGAGATTAAAAATTTTTAAGGTTGTTTATGTGTGGCTGAGTGGGTGCTGAACGCATAGCTCGTTACGGAGTTTGGTTTTTACAGTTTAGCCGCAATCCGCCCGAAAAACCTAAAGAACCTAAGCCATCCCTTAAGTTTTTGGCTGGCAGGATAGGTTACCTTATCTGTTCCGCAAGGTGATCCGTCAGGTACCATTCCGATATCGTTGGTACCCAGTCCGAAATCAACCTGAGCCACCCGGCAATCTGTTCCGTCTGTGCGAGATCTGGTGCTGTACAGGGTCCGCACACTGGAATAATCACCGATCGCCGGTTTGTCATTTTCGCTGTAGCAGTGCATTCTCCCGCAAATCAAATCGCTGAAATGTGGAATTTACATTTTAGAGTAATAGTGAATAGTTACTGGTTTTAAATATGCATCTGTAGAACTTGTGTCAAATTAATTGATTATATCGGTTTTGATTAATCTTATATACCAAAAAACAGTCCGAACAGTTTTGTTTTAGTTTTTAGAAAGTTGTCAAATAATATGACATGGTAGAATTCTTAATTTAACTGTTTTGTGTAGGTGCTGGTTGGTATTTCCATTCTTTTATATCCGTCTTTTACCTCTATTTCTTAGATTTTTTATGCTATCTAACTATCATATTATTATTTAATTTACCTTAGTTTACAATTTTGTTTTTTTGGTTATTTCCTTTTCAATATTATTATTATATATTATTCTCATACAAAATTGTAAAACTTACATCTGCTCCCTAAAATCCCCTAAAAAGGATGGGGCCTTGACTAAAATTCTACATCAACAACATACAACAGTGTTGATATAGGGTATAAAAAAAAATTCAGCTATAAAAAATAGATGATTTTAATTTATGTATGAATAATGCAGATAAACTGTTTAATGGCGGCCATAAAATTCTTACTCATTATGACAGCGGGTGTAGGCCTTGGTGAGTGGACTGTATCCGCAATTTCCTCTGGAATTCCCTTGTAAATTCTTGTTGTAACAGTCATCAGGAGAAGAGCGACTTCGGGATCCCCAGATGTTACGACATCCCAAATCCCTAGAAGGGCATCTGCCGGCGAAACAAAAACCCTAAATAAACAATAGAGTTATTTTGTTTAATTTCCTTTTTTATTTGTAATAAAATATTTTTAGTATTATAAGCATAAATAACGTAATTCAAGTGTCGTGTAGTTGTCAAGTAAAAAAATGTCGAAACTGTGACTATTCACAACACACAACACGAATTACAACATTTGAGAAGCTGCTTAATTAAACAGTTTTTAAAGCAGGTTTTCGGTAACACCAGTTTATCGTATTGTATATAACTATATAGTTAAAGATTCTTCCTACCCCGGGACATTTTTGTCCATTGGGTTCATGATAGTCGTTCGGGCAGTGAGGATTACTACCATCACAGGTTTCTTCCCGATCGCAGCTCTGGTCTTTTTTCCGTCTGCATATTGAACCTTTTGCAATCAGCTAAACAATAATATAATTTTATTTATAGTAAAATATGGGGAAAAATAATATTTTATCGTTTTAAACCAATTTGGGTATTTTAGTAGACTTTTATTGTAACAAATAAGTGTTATTTGTAAATAAATTTAAATAAAGCTAATTAAAAAAATAGTGTACATACCGTGCACGTGTTCTTATTACAGCATTTTCCTTCTGCACATTGAAATTCCTTGGCTACTTTGCAAGTTTTGGGATTACAACAACGATTTTTACACAGCTGAAATATACTATATTTATTAATATTAATACATAAAATAAACAAAAGTTATTATATCATTGTCGTTTTGATTTTTAAAAGTAGGTAAATTTTTAGTTTACTAGAATAAGCAAAAACTAATTCCTATAAGTTGTTTTTGTTTAAAAAAAGATTGCAATTTGAAACTGTTGAGAGAAAAAAATATGTTTTCAGCAAAACCTAGATTTTAGGATTAAGCAAAAGCCCGTTTGTATTCGTTATGTGTTTTTTAGTTAATATATTTTTACCGAAGGCCAGCCGCAATCACAATCTTCGCCCGGCTCTTTTACTCCATTTCCGCACACCGCTTTCACCGCAGAGGAATTGAAACTAATAAGCGGCTTGTCATTTAGACACCAAAATTGACCAGAATTCTTGTTTTCAACGGTCCGTTTAAAACCTTGTAAACTACACTCAGACCATACTGTAGGAGCGTCCCAGCTAAAATGTTTTTTAATAGAATTCTAGGTTATTCATTTGCGTGTGCATGTGATGGGAATTTTTTAAAAATTTCTTTTCCCGCCTCATCCTCATCAAGTCATTTCGCTATGATTTAATTGTAGCTATTATGTGTCGTTGTAATGTTTTTTGTTTTACTGGCACAGTGTAAAGTTGTTTGTTACTACACAGAAAAACGTGGAAATTTTTCTCCTTCCGGGTAGTTTTTGTAATTTTAAAACAAATTGTTGGAGAATTTTTTAATTACACATACTTCGCATTTGTTGAAAAATTGTGACTAAATTATTACAATGAACTTAAAAAAATCAAAACAAGGCGTTGCAGCATTATATAATTACTATATAATTATTACTATATTTTTTGTAGAAAAATTATGACAAAATTATTACAATGCATTTATAAAAAATTATTATATACTTGAAGAAATTATATAAGTGTTAGTCATACTTTAGAATTATGGTGTTTAACAAGTATATACTCTTTTCACCTTGCTGCTTCAGCCATAATGCAGGGTTCCTTCGTGGAGCAGGCACATTTACTGTGATCGTGTCCCATACCCAAGTTATGACCCAATTCATGAGCAAGAGTACCCGCAATAGTTATAGCTCTTCTGCTATGATCCTGTAATTAACAATTTAATTAGCATATAAGAAACAGAAAAGATAGCACATGGCATATTAATCCTACCTAAGTAAGATTCAAAGCCTTAATCTAACTAAAACATTACAGTTTTGACCATTTAGTTCTCTTCTGAATCGAATATTCGGTTGACTATGTCAGAAAAGAAGATATATATTTTTTAAATAAGCAAAACAAAGAAACTAGAAACTATTTATTGTTTTAAAGTAGTGGAGGTTTTAGAAAAAAATTGCAGTACAGGCCGCCCGTGATACATAAAATTTTTTACATAAAATTGTTTTGTTACCTATGGAAATTTACACAATTATTATATAATGTAAAAAGTAAAACTGCTCACTCTGACTACTCCTCCGGAGTTATGATGAGTGCACATAGAGCCCAAACCAGCTTTACCAGCATATCCTCCGAACTTGGTATTTCTAAAAAACTAATATAACATAATATATATGTTAATGTATTTGTGTGTTCATTTTATTTGATAAATCCAAATAGAAATAATCCCAACCATCTGGTGTTCCGTCTAATATTGTGTGTGTAAGATTATATGAACAGCAACATTCTTTCGAGCAGCAGATTTTCATAATACGCATGTGTATAGACATATTAAAAGTTTTTTTACCCAAACAATCTTCACAATAATTTTTAACATTTTTATGTATGTATATTTTCAAAAAAAATCAAATTTTAAAATACCATACACGAATCTTCCTTTTGAAAATCCACATCTTTTTATTTTTAAAAAATTACATTTATAACATCGCTTCCTTCCAGTCCCTAATAAATAACATGTTACAAAAGTTTTTTAATGTACCTAGGTAATAGGTATAAATTTTTTTTGTGTGTGAAAAATATCCTCATTGCTCAGCTCATTTAAAAATTATTTTAGTCTTTCTATATATCATTTTTGCTCAATACTGAGCAAAACAACCGTAAACGAGTTAAAAGCGTTAAAAAATACTTACGTTAAAAGATAAGCGCTGTCATGCTTAATCCTGGAGTTCAGTTCTTTTTTCTTGTAAATCATAAAGTTTTTAAGTGTTTTATCAGCGTCATCGTCGTCTATTGCAATCATGTTTCCTCGTTTCCAAATCACAATATCAACCAGCACCAACCGAATGTTTAATGGAAAGAAAAGCTATAAACAAAATTATCTTAAGACTTCAGTTTTCTTCATAAATATTAGATAATTCCTAGCGACATGAACTATTTTTGAATGATGTCTTACAATTAATTTTCTACTGAGGTATTTATTCCGAAGTTTTTTTCGTTTACGTTTTAAAAAAGAAAAAAAAATAGTTTAACTTACTGCGTTTGCTAAGTTCGCCACTTCATATATATGTCGCTTTAATTCGTATGCATCCATTTCAAATTTGACATACTAAAATGTAAAAATAATAAGTGAAATAAAATGCAAAAGAATTTGCATGAATAATATTAATTACTGAAACATTAAATGTAGATAAAAATTTTGTAACATTTATTAATAATAAAAAAAACTGTCAAATATGTACCATTGAGTAATCAGCAACTATAAGTAGCTCAATATATCGGGTGCGACCATCCAAATAACGATTCCCATTGTGATAATATGACGGAATGTCTTGAGTGTCTGTGAGTATATTTGGGGCAGGAGATCTTTTTGTCTAAAAAATACACAATAATACGAATATTTGTTTTGTTTGTTTTTTTTATTTATTAAATGTATGATTATTAATTTTACGTAAAAGAATATAAAATATAAAATTAATCCTTAAAAAATCAACATAAAATTTTGGGAGAAAATAGCACAAGTAAAAGTACTATTCTGTTTCTAATTTTGCATTTGATTCAAAATGACACTTACTAAACATAGGTGGGAAACCTTCTAAGTTTGGGAAGTATCACCTAAATAATAGGTGGTCAGCCTCCCGAATTGTTTTTTGGGGGAAGTGTCCCAAACTCGACCCCTCGAATTCGAGGGGAGTGTCCCAAAATTTTTTGGGCTAGGGCTATACCTCAACCCCTCTCCTGGCCCCTCCCTTTTGTTTGACCACCTATGACCTAAATACCCTATTTAGTGGTATCAATCAAATTGAAGGGCCGTTTCCGGGGTACCCTTACCTCTAAATTTTAGAAAAGTAAGGTAGTTTAGAAATTTAGGTTTGGATTATTATAATCCCTATTTTCCTCCCCCTCTGCTCACCTATCTGTGCGTTACAAATTATTCAAAACATTTAAATAAAAAAAGTAGTTACTCTTGATGATAGTTCTGAGCTAGTTTCAAGTTTGCATGATAATACAGGCAGTATACAGGAATGTAAAATAAAAATCCAGCAGATACCGAAGCGTGAAGTTTTCCATCTTCTTAGAATCATCCCAAGCCCTAAATAAAAAAATGAATTGAACCAAATGTGAAAATAAAAGAAAAACTACTCGCAGGGAAAATGAAGGGAAAAACGACTCGCAAAAACACGGCTTATGAAAACATGTTTTACTGCAAGAATACGCGCCATTTGCTGTTTTTCTTTACCTCTGCGTTCATAAAACTTCAAAATAAGTTCTGAAAACTTCTTTAAAAAAGGATGGTACCCAGGTGATAATTTGAAAAAAATGTAAAAAAGAGCGTATTCCATCTTTAAACAAAAACAGCTGCGACTTGAAATCTTACTGGTTTTAGTCTTTGATTGGCGCCAAGTATTCAAAATATTTTGTAATTAAAACAGAAGTTAAAAAAAAATAATCATGTTCACGTAAACCATTCAGGAAAAAAACCGAAATATTTCATTAAATAAAATATAATACAGAAATTGTAAAATCAATCAAAAGTATATTTAATAGCGAACAAAAATTCGCGTAACAGGGATTCACATTGATTGCCAAGAGGTGGCTGGCGGATGTAGCTTAAGAGGATTAAAAAACTACCAGAAAAACAACAGATATCCGCATTGAAGACTGGACAAAGGCCCTTTGGAGAAAGAAACTTATACCCTTTCACCAGAGGGCGCTCTCAAGCTAGAAAAACATTATTAAGAAGCCATTAAGAAAGGCGCATAGGGCGCCGTGAAGCTAACGAGACGAAATGGATCAGGCAATTTGGCGCACAAGTTTGTTTATTAAATGTCCGCATTAAGCACCGATGGACAAACCGTTCACGGTGGCTATTCCTCCGCGGTATATAAACATAGAATAGACTATAGAATGCATAATTTATTTATACCGTGGGCCGAGCTTCGAATGAGAGCATTGAATGTCGAACGTTTAGCCATCTGGACACGTGGTGATTCACGTACACCTACCATAAAAACCTAATTTGGTTTTTGATATTCAGTTTAAAGGCAGTTGAATAAAAAAACAAACACTTTGTGTGGCCAAAAATTGTTTTGATAACTGTTTGTCCATTTATGTATATATATAACATCTATTACTTGTTTGTCTTCTTTGAATGGTAATTTGTGAATCATAGGACCAGTTCAAGTTAACTTCGAACGTGTTCATGTATTCATCATGACAAAAATAATACGCACTTTACACTAATTACGCTCCTCACTGGTAAAAAGTAAAACATACTCGTTGGTATCTATAAGATTATAGGTAAAGAAGTTTACTACGAGTCTCGGCTATCTTTACACTTTTTACAACAAGCCCACTTATTCGCATTGCTGAGGAACCAATCACCAAGACAATTGAAGCTTTTTGTTTCATAAATTGAAAACCGACGCGACTGGTGGCATAGGTGGGCAGCCTCCCAGATTTAGGGGAGGTATCCCCTAACAGCCTTTTTTTAGTGTTTTTGGTGTTATTTAGAACTCCCAAACTTTAAGGGAAGAAATGTCGGAATGTCCTAAAATATTAGAGGGTGTCGGCAGTTTCAAGATTTTTGTAGGTGTATAATAATTCCCCCACACGCCAACTTCTCTTTTCCAGTCCAGCTATGAGAGGGTGGTGATGGTGACCCAGTTAGAAGGAAACCAACTCCACTTAATGCTCCTCTCTTATTAATGGTTGAGGTAGCTTTAAAACAAATTACAAGATATCAATCTAATGACACTTATTTAATACACTCCGCGCAATACAAAAATATATTTTTAAAAAAAAAGAATTTCCAGGAGCAACCTGTGTCCAACCCGAAGTTAGCAGAAAAAAGACCCCCCCCCCCCTTGTAATCTTCGGTTGGGTTTTTATTAAAAAACAAATCCAGTTAAGTTATATATATATATATATATATATATATATATATATATATACAGACCTGTGCACGGTCTGAAAATGCCCCCCCATTTTATTGGAGGAATTGCCCCCCCCCCCCGCCCGCGCCAAAAAATGAAAAAGTACCCTAAAAATATGACGCCATTTTTGACCTATGATGACGCCATCATCGCAAATTTTTTGCAGTTTTTAGCCTATTTCAATGTATTTTAAAGCCATTTAGACCTATTTTTACCTTATTTCCGCTTTTTTTGCTCCCTTTTTTCCTTTTTCTCCTTTTTCTCTTTTTCTCCTCTTTTTTCTCTTTTTTTTCCCCCCCGCTCTCCCCCTTGCTTGCCCCCCTCCGTTTTATTGCCCCCCCCCCGTTTCAAAAAAGTTGTCCCCCCCGTAACCCCCGTTTTTGGAATTGCCCCCCCCCCATTTAAACCCCGGGGGGCAGTGCACAGGTCTGCCATAAGGTGGTGTAAATTCACCATAAATATAATGCGTTTGCAATATTTCCTTCAAATTTTGACACTTGGAAAATACCTACAACAAAATTTTATCATAATATTTAGCTTGATTTTAGGGCTTTGCTTAGGCTTAGGAAAAAAATAAAACATTTTTAATGCTTTTATAATTAAAACTTTTTAAAATTAAAAATTAAACGTTTTTTTAACACATTTTAGTTTGCAAACACATTTTTGATTGTTATGGTGAATTTGCACTACGTTTATGGTGAACTTTTACATTGTGATTTTACACTACTTTGCTTTTGTAATTTTGTGATTTAGCACGTCGCCGTATTATTGCATAATTTAAACGATTTTAGACCTATTTGTACTGAAAATTCACTTTTTTGTTGTTTTTTTTTACTCGTAGTTTTAGTCTCCTCTTTCTCTTCATCTCCGTCATGCTGTGCACAGATCTATGGCCCGTGTTTGCTCTAGACAGATATTTAAGCAAGTTATTCAGATCCAGAGGGGTTACACCATACAGGGGCGGGTTAGGGGGGTTAAACCCATAGGTGAGAAAGGGGGGGCAGGGTGGGGTCCACCCCCCCCCCTAGCCTCGAAATTTTGGGGCCCCCCTAGACGAAAATCTAGGGGCCCCCCCCCCCCCCCCCAAATTTTTTACCCCTGACCCCCCTCTAGATTTTGAAATCTGACCCACCCTCCCCCCTCGGGAAAATTTTAGGTACCTTTTTTATACTAAATTTTCTTCCAAAAACGTGAATTTTCATCACATATTCATGCTTTTACACCATTTTTATACATGAATATGGCTTTTTATTCAATAAAATGTAGTATTATCCTATAAAAAGAACAATTATTAAAGTTATTATGGTTTAAAATTGTTTTGCTTTGGACACCGGACCCCACCTGACCCCCCTCTAGATTTCAAAATTTCGCACCCCGGGTCGACCACCCCCTAAAAAGCTATGGGAGGTCCGGACCCCCTCTGGGACCCCCCTCTTAGAAGTCAAAATTCGATTTACCCCGGGTAACCACCCCCCCTAGCTTCCCCAACCGTGCTCACCTATGGTTAAACCCCCCAAATTCTGAGAAGGGAGTTTAACCCCCCCCCCACTTAGAAGTGAAGGGAGAAAGGGTTAACCCCACCAATTTTGGAAAAAGGAAGGGAAAAAAGTCTTTAAAATGACTACTAACTGTCTCCAAACTTAAGTTTTGAGGTCCAAATGAATGTTTTAAGCAATAAAAAGCTCAAAAATGCTATAAAAAGGGCCTTTTTACCTAAAATTAGCGTTTTTTTTACCTATTTTTCCTTCAAAATCGAAAAACTATATGGGTAAAATGCACTCCAGGAAAAAAAACGATTTGGGTATTTTGCGTTTCTAGAATTTTAAGTTAACCCCCTAATTTGGGGTTTAACCCCCCAAACGCCAGACCAACTTGCCCATGTATGGGTTACACCAAAAATCAGCGGTGTGACTAAATTCCGAAAACGCATTCTTACCCCACATTTTTTATTTTGTGGATTGCATTTTTTTACCCATATTGTTTTTCGAGTTTGACATAAAAATAGGCATAAATAGCTTAATTATATAGGTAAAAACACTCTTTTTTGCTTTTTACTACTTACTTCTTTTATTTAAACGTGAAAACTTGCACATTGGAATGATTTTAAAGACATATTTTGTCTTCAAATTTTAAAATATAAAAAGGGGTTTAGGTTAACTCTTTTGTATTATAGAAGGGGGTTAAACACATAGATGTTTTGGGGGGGGGACAGAGGGGTGCACCCCCCCCCCTAGAGCCAAAATTTTGGACCCCCCCCCCTGGAAAAAATTGAGGGGGGCCCCCCCTCCCGCACCAAGCTCGAGCGCGGTCCGACCTACCCCCCCCTGGAAGGCTGGACCCCCCTCCCCCCCCCCCCTCCCGACTAATTTGGAAGTATATTTTTTTATTTACTGTCAAAAACACAGGTTTTTAGTTTTTTGCTGAAAAATTCGACCCCCCGTGACCCCCCGCTAACTTTGAAATCTCGCACCCGGGGTCGACCCCCCTAAAAAGCCAGGGGGTCCGAACCCCCCTGCACCCCGCCCTAAAAAATTTTGGCCTTCCACCCGGGGTGGACCCCACCCCCTAGCGGACCCGACCAAAAACATCTATGGTTAAACACTTAAACTTCCTTTTTAGACAACGTTGTAGGTAGGAGGGCTGAGGTAACCTATTTTTTTTTTCTCCACGCTTAAAGGGTTATTTAAGCCTAAAGATTAATAACCTCTTCTCAAATCTTAGCTGATTATGGACTGTCTGTGAAGGGTTACATCACCTCAGATGCCCATGTATGATTATTTGTTAACCTCCAAAACCTCTTTTTTGTAATATTGCAACTACACTTTTAAATAATAATTTTTATTTAGGTCAAGTTGTTGAACCCAGATATAAGTCATCGTAATGGAAACGGATAGTCCTCGTACTAGAAGTATGGACGCCATAGACAAGGAGCAGATGCCCCCGCCTTCGTCCACCGCACCCCCCGCTCGTCGTTCGAATCCGAAAAGCGCAGAAAAATCCAAGAAAACCTCGCCAAAAATCGATACCAAAGTAGGACCGAACCCCAGAATTTTTTTAAAATGAGAGAGGGGAAGTGTTCTTGTCGGTTTAAACCTATACCTAATTGCGAAAGCCTCACAATTTTACCCCATTTTTCACGTTTTTCCCCATTTTGACCTATTCTTTAGTCATTTTATAACCAAATCTTTTCTGTTATGTAACATGTAATTTTAGAACTAATTAACAAGTTTTTTAACTTTGAAAGGAGAGTGCAGGTGTCATATCTAGGTGGCTAGAAAAAAAGTTGGAGGGCGCCTGTTAATCAATAATGTCAAATTTGTCAACACTTAAAAATTTGCCCCTATGGTTTAGGGGGGTGTCCGGAGCATAGGTGGGCAGCCTCCAGGATTTTTGGGGGAAGTATACCCAGACCTCTGCACGGTTTTAAAATGCCCCCCCGCTTTTTTGGAAGTTTTGCCCCCCCCCCCCCCCGAAGCAATACGTAACTGAACGAAGTACGTCACACAT
>JASAMX010006035.1:0-19927 GCA_030248175.1 Microlaimidae sp. YZB2_3
CATTATATTATATTCAAGTATCGTATCGGCAATGGAACATCGGTGGTTTGATGCTTGATTTCTTTAATTTTTTTCGTCGTAATAAATGAATGAAGTTGCAGTGGTCAGCGGAGGCGGCAATCCGGGCTGGGTGCATATTGCGCAGGGTGGCTGATTACTGGTCAGCTGTGTTTATCTTTGCCAGTACAGCAGAATGAATCCAAGTCACTATAAATCATTATTACTGTGAACTTTTATATCTATACGGGATGAGCTCGTAAAGGTAAAACTAGACACAGTTTTGGGTTATTTTATACTGTTTGACTTGTTATGCTGTAGCACTGAGGATATTTTCCAATCCATAGATCAGGATGGCCCTTCAGCGCTTACCTCAAACCTTGTAATCTCTCACTAAAAGAGCAATTAGCTTGTCCATCCAACCGGCTGTGTTGTTAGTTCTTTTGTTGTCCGAGAAATCGTAGGAATAACATTGAGCGGTATTTTGCAGATTGAACACATTATTGTGGAAACCCAGTATTTTGTACCGTTTGGGTTAGTTGTTCTATTTGAAGTATTTTTAAAAACTAAAAGGTAAAAAACATCTTGCCAGCAAAAATTTAATATATTTCTCAGAAGTTTTATGAATTTAGAGCTTCACTATAATTATTTATAAAGTGGTTCGTTTCTTTGCGTGTTTTAAAAGCTACACTGAAATACCAATCTGCTACTAAATAGTTTTGCTTGTATATACTTGTTTTTGTCTTATTTGACCGATTACATAATGAGATTCAATAAACAAATTAGTATAGTTACGTGTGGTTATTTTCATTTTTTCTTTGGACTCATTTTTTTAAAATTTGTGTATTAGAAGAAATGTTCAATTGAATTGCATATCTTCCGACAGAAAATGCGTCCGAAAATGGAGAGAAATTAGAAACTATACTCGACCTCCCGTGGCGCTTTAAAAGATGAGAAAAGGGAATTTATCGCGCCTCCGCTGATTCGTTACATAAGAACTCTTCAGGTGGCCACTTGTTGAAATCTAAAGACCGCTCACGACCAAACCGCACTGGGGACTTGAGTTATTTCTGGGCGTTTTTGATTCGGAATTTGTCGTCTTTATGGTTAAATATTTACAGAGGATCCGTTTGACAGTTGTGGCAGTTTTGCTTTGTAGCAAACCGACGCCAAAAAGTGGAGAATAAACCCCGAAGACATCTCACAGCGACGTTAGGGTGTTGATTTTTGATTAGATGCCGTAAAGAAAACTGTGATATTACCGGACTAGTGAAGATCTGTCGCTTCCGTTTTCGTTCAGCTCGTTTCTTATATTGTAAAAATAAATCGCAGTTTAGGCAAAATCATTGCGAATTTAACGTGTCTATATGTGACAATATTAAAAGAACTTTTTTTGCTAAAGTTTTTCTGCCCACATGTGTCGGGAGAACTTAAAATACATAAATCAACGGGTGTCAAGACTCGATTTTACCTATATATTTAACGACTTATCCTGATCAACTGGGATAGACGCATCGTAAACATGATCTATCGCCATGTTTGCGTGTCTTTTTTGACTCTGTCTGCTGTAATAATGGGGAATTTCATTTCCGTCCCACGCTGTCTTCCGTGTCTTCCACCTGTTCTTCCTATTTCATACGAAATGAGTCACAAAAGATCTGCTTTTTGCTTGAAAAATTGCTTTATTTTGGTTTGAAGAGTAGGTCGCCAAAAGCGTAGAACCAATTTGTGTTTGACTGGCGCTACTAAAAAACTGAAACCAACGAAAAAAACTTGGGTCATCATATATGACAACGTACCGTCAGCGGCTTTTTTTGAGTTTTTTTTAAGGTTTTTTTAGCTTGATTTTTAGGTTTTAAGAAGGCTTAGGCAATATTTTTTCTATTTTAAATTTTGAGTTATTTAAAAGTTATTTTTGCTAAAAATATTACGCAGAATGTATTTTTTTTATTGTAGTCTTGTGTCTCGCAGTGATATGAAAAACCCAGCGACTTCATTGATTAATACATTTAAACTAAATTGTAGCGTAAATACAGAAACTCTCTGAAATTATTAGGTTTTAACTATTTTTAACTTTAAATTTTATTTTTGCAGATTTTTTCGAATTTGATTTTTAAAATCTTAATGGTCTTAGTGAAAATTTCTAAAATACACTGTTTTCTTTTTATTTTCGAATCTGGGCAAAAATGATCGATTTATTTTCAGGGTCAAATCACTTTAGTATATTAATTTTTTTAACTTACTGGATTAAACTATTTAGGAGCCATTAAAATACTTTAAAACGCCACACAATATTATCTTGACTCATTTTACCATAACTTTTTGAATGTATAAAAAAGAATCGTCCACTTTTTTCAGCTGTCAGCGAGACTGGCACTTTGCTCTCCGTTTTGGTTGCCGCGCAATTCAATTTTTTTGGAGTTTAAATGCGATTTCTTGAAGTTTAGAAACTAACTTAATTGTGGAAAAGAACGTTTCTTATGAAATTTATATTGAAATTTTTTCGTAGTTGTGATGTAATTGGTCTCATTTATTAGGTTTCTGCTTTAACTGTGCTAATACGTCTTATTTTTCTCAGTTCAGGACATTGTATGGGAATGATATTGTAAAACCTTAAAAATTATATTTTATCTTCATCTTTTATGTAAGTTTTTGTGTTTTTTATAATGAATTATTTATTATCACCCCTGAAAGTAAAATAAAGTATATTAGAAAAAAACATAAAATAATTGTGTACACTGAGTTGCACTTAGCAATTTTTCGGTACAGAACATTAAGTTTTTTTTAAGTTTTTTTAATTTTTTTATGTTTTTTTTTGTGAAAAATGAGTACGTAAAAAAATCTTAAAAAAATTGTGCCTAATAGTATGCCTTTTTTATAACATTTTGCCACTTTTTCAAACAAAAAAAAATAACATTAGATTGTATAGCGGCTGGTCTTAGTAATTTTATAATTTAATTTAGATTATGTCTCTTAGACGTGGAAATTAAAAAAAAATTAATCCCATTAAATTACTCTCTAGATAATCAAGTACAAAAGTGCTAAATGTATTAACGTTATTTCGTCAGTTTTACAGCGAAAAATTTTCAAAGTAAAAAAACACATTTAGCAGACAAAAAACTAATAAAACTACACTTTTAAGTTATTGTTTATTTGTTTACACTTGTATTATGTATATGCGAAATTAGCTTAGCTTTAAGAACAAAATTATAACATCTATATAAAAAAATGGGCATGGAACAGTATCCTTTGTTTAATGATGGTTTTTATTCAGAGTGTAAAATGTTTTTTACACAAATTGCTGGTTTTCCCACTATAATTCCAAAGCAACACATTTATTAGAGTTTAAAGTATATAATTTACTGCAATTGATGTATATATATATATATATATATATATATATATATATATATATATATATATATATATATATATATATATATATATATATATTACTCAAGTTTGTAATTTTAAAAGTTACTTTCCTAACTTTTTTGTTGTAGGAAAAGTAATTTGCCAAATTTTAAATTTTTCGATTTAATTGTCTGAGGTAAGTAAATAAGTAAGTACGTAAGCAATTTAAATAAATAAGCATTTGTAACTTGCAATAGTGATAATTTTAAAATATAAGAAATTTGAATACGTTTATTATTACAATTACGATTATTTTTTTAAAAACGGGTCCCCGGAAAATGAACATATGGTAGTTTTGTATATATTTATTCCTTCGGAATTGTTATCGCGGCTCAGAATCGCGTTTCATGTCTCAGTGTTATAGAAGAGGACGGGTGGGTGTACAATTTGAGCCGCAAAAGTTTAACATGGAGCTGCACTGGTGCTTTCTTTTTCCGCGTTTTAGACGCGCTTTTTGAATTAAAAATCATAAAATGTTAACCAATAAAATGAAAGCGATTTAACGCCACTTATATCAAAAATATATAGTATAATAATAAAGGAAAAATATGTGACTTCATATATTTCTTAAACACATTGAGTGCTCTTATTAGGGCGCGCCCTAATTATGGTTAGGCTTGGCGGCGTCATCCCACTGTCAGACGATCGAGGGTCGATGAAGCCGAGGGAATTTGGAGCCAAGAATACGGAACTTGGAGCCGTTATTGGGAACCACGTCAGGATTTTAAAGACCCTAATGTCATATAGTATTCGTAATCACGTCATAATATGTTTTGTTTTGTTTGAATGGTTGTGGTGGAAGCTATTTTAGCCAATTAGCGCTTGGGAAAAATTGATTTCCAATGAACTTAGAGATCAGCAATTTTTCCCAAGAGCTAACTGGCTAAACGTAATTCTATACTATACCGTCATAACTCTGTAAAGATCTTTAACACTTAGCAACTTCCGTTTAAATGAGAGGGTTTTGACCATCGTGACTTGAAGCCGAAAGTAAAAATTGCTAAAACCTATACCTAAGCCTAAGCAAAGCCTAAATCTTAGCCAACCAATTTTTTCTTAAGGGCTCCAAATTCCCAACATTTTTTGATAACTCCCATTTTCCTTGTTTATGGTTCTAAAGACCCCGACCTGTCGGACTCTGGGCGTCAGAAATGTCTGCAATCCGCAGAAAAGCAGACAAAAAGGTTTTTGTGTACTGTTTTATACTTTATACCCGGCGTGATGACGCCCAGGTGTCACTACACTCAAGTTTATCGTGAACGGGGTACAGTAATTTTGTACAATCAAAAAACTAAAAACATTTCTAAACAAATGGCTTTTTGTTAGGTATTTTTTCTTTCTTGCAAAACTAAATCTGTAAGACATACGATGAACATATCAAGTAAATTGCAGCGCAGTTTTAGTTAAATAATAAATAATATAAATATGAAACTAAGCATGTAGAATGAAAGTAGTCGGTTAGTCAATAAAATTTGCAAAGTTTAGACATTTGCACGTTTACTGCTGGTTTTTTCCAAAACAATGGCAGTTCGCCACTTAAAAAAACATAGCTATCAAGCAGTTTTATGATTATTAATGAGTTTTACCGCAAAAATACGCAATGCTAACAATGAAGTTCCCGTTTAGTCGTAAAAGTTGACTTTTTGTCTCTCTGACATTGAAGATTTTTACTATGGGGATTTTCCGTATTTAGTTTTAGTTTTTTGCAGATAAACCGAGTCTTACAATACACAAAGCATGTAACTGTAACACTTAGTTGTTATAAAAATGAGTCGAATTGCTAATGGATGGTAACGGTTGAACGTTTAACGAGGGGAGGGGTCTTACGTTGACCCATGTAACAGGCAAAAAACTAGCGAAGAATATTTTTCAGGTATAGGTTGTGCAGCAAATCCCATAACAAGTATGAATTGATTATGACCAGTTTATTATTGTTAATTATATCGTTGAAAAAGTGACTGCAAACTCTAATTAGTAAATGTGCACGCACGCACTTAAAATTTATGTGATTTTTGATACTTTTTATACAACCAATTTTTCAAATTAAAAAATTAAAATTTCTAGCTTTTACTATACCCTAAACTAATATTTTTTTGCATTTTTTTTTCAAAATTGTTGCATGGGTGCTTAGGCTGCGGTTAGTCTCGGACGCGCTAGGAAGTTTTCTATTATCTAGTGTTCTCTTTTTGCAAAAAAAAACCTGTCGAGACAGCAAAATGGCTCGGCGTATTCTTCTGCTAAATAAAAAAGCAAAAGTGTCAAATGAGAGCGCGGTAGCGTGCATTAGTAAATATTTGTTTTTTGCGGTTTTTAAAAATCGTTTTGTGCGCACATTTCATCTTTGTGCAACAAAAACTGCAACTAAAATGTGCTATTTTTAAGTGGTGTGTTTTTTTTTAATTTGTGTTTTTTTGGCTGTGTGTTGGGAAAATAAGCTGAAGAAAACGCTTTTTTGTATTTACTGTGGTTTTATTTAGTTCCTATGTATATTTAACAAATAAAGTTTGGCTGAGACTCCATTTGTGGGAATTAAAAAGTTTTTTTTTCTCTTTCGTCTTTCCGCTATTATTCGCGCGTACAGACCGCAAATCCTATTAAAACTGCAGAAGACACTCGTTTTTCTGTACTATGATTAAAATATACGGAGTAATAAAACTTTATTGTTTTAAGAAATCGATCTAAACTGTCACAAATTTCAACCCTGGTAAATATGCGAAAAGTTTTTTTACTCCGCGTTACCGCGTTTATAGTTTGCGATAAAATTTAATTAGGGGTTTCCCGTATGATGCCGATCAAAAAATTAGTTGCCATTTTACCTTTAAACTTTTTTAAAATTTAGTAAGGGCTTTAATCATGTTAAATTTTTTTGTTGCTCTCTTAATAATTGATTTAAGCTTTCACTTAAAATTGAAAAAAAAGTTCAGACTGACCTCGGCGTTTAACAAATCAATTAACGAAATATCAAATTTTAAGATTTATTCTTGTGTTAAAAAAATTGTAAAAAATATTTTAATGCAAATTTCATTAAAAAACGTAATAGTACTTTTTTTTATTTTTAACATTGAAATGTTCTCACACCTTTTTTTAATTTTTTATACGTTTTATAATTTTTAGTTTCAAAATATTTTTAGGGCCATATTTTTTGCAATATGACCTTTGAAACATTTAAACGAAAAAATGTCCTGCATATACAATTAAAAAAACCACCGTAATGGAATAACCACATTCGCTATAAATCAAACCTAATATTTGATTTAAATTGTTTCGCAAACATAATTTTTCCGGTTATCGCGTCAAAAAGGTGTTGGTAATTATCAAACACTCCCCTTTTGAAACTAAACATTTATCATTTGTTACATTTTAGCAGGACGATATTACGTTGGGTTAAGGCATGTAATCGTGATTTATATGCAGTTAAGGTTCTTTTTAAAACAATTAAGTGAATTTAAAACTTGTTTCTACCAGTTTTTATGCTTTTGGGAAAACTCAAAGATTTCCTTTAATTTTATTGCCAAGTTTTACCAAAAACCTTTGCAAGTATTTATCGTTTAAATATAAATTGCATTAGCATCAAATTGCTGCTTTATATGATATCAAAAACGCAAATGTTTCAAACGCCTAATATTATGCAAAATTGCACGCAGTTTTTTTTTATTTCCAATGCAAATCAATGAACCAGAAGAAATTGTTTTGACACTTTGTATCTGGTTTGAATTTCGCTTACTGTTATAAAAGTTTTTTATATGTTTAGAAATTTACCAAAACACCGCGAGATAAATTTATACCGCTCAAAATTTTCCCAAAGCGTAAAAAGTGTCTAACACATTATTTTTTGATTTTGTAAACTGTCATCAAAACCATAGACTTAAACGTGTACAATTGCGTAAAATCGAAAAAGAGAATATCTGGGTCTAATTCGATTAATTTATACGCGTAAAAATTAGTATATTAGCGATTAGTAGTTCGGTGATTAATCACAAAAGCCTTTTTTTGTCAGGACTGATGTGAAACCGTTTTTTTTTAAGTTTTTTTAAGTAGAAGTATATGCTTAAAATAAAATTTTAAATCAATATGAAATACTAAGCGAACTGAAATTACTTTCTATCACATTTGTGTGGTTTTGCTTTATTTTATATTTACTTTTAATAAAAATTATAAATTGGGCAAATAAAGACGATAAGAATTAAATTAATTCCGTCCAAGTTGTTCATTGTAGGATACAAACAATCAACCTTTTGATTAACCAAAGTGTGATCATTTTTGTTTACTTTTGTTGAAACAAAAAATAAATATTTTGTTTAACTAAATAGTGACTTATTTTTGTTCTCTCCAGTTTCAAATAAAAAAAAACATTTTTATATGAAATTCAATACAAACGCCACTGAAGCACGTGGATTTTTTTCCGAATTTTCAATGTCGCAAATCTCGGCCAGGAAAAAGCTTTTGTTCGCTAAATTGCTTTTATTGTGCTGACGATCCGACATTGCATGCGGGTTACGTAGCATTTTCCTTTTTTATGTTTTTTTTTGTTTTAACAAAATAAGTATTTTAGAAAAGCATGGAGTTGCTGTAAGTTTTTTATTTAGTACGATTGTATTAAAGCTCAAAAAGTTTTAGATATTTTAACGAAATCTACCACTGTTGTAAATAACAATCGCTATTTCGCTGTTTCAAATTAAACAATCGCTCTTTTTAATTTTTTCTTGGACGCAAAAAAAATTTAAAACAGCGATTATAATATTTTATTACAAATTATTATTTTTAATGATTAGATATTAATCATATGAAATGTGACCATTTATCATAAACTTGAAATTGAACGCCGCAAGTTTTAAATTTTCACGATAGTCAAAACTCTCCCATTTGAAGGGAAGTTGTTCAGTGTTAAAGAATCGCGCAGCATTATACCGCTAAAGAATCACTCTCTGCCAATTAGCGCTTGGGAAAAATTGATCTCCAATGAACGTAAAGATCTCCAATTGTTACTCCTCCCAATTTCATTCCTATAACTCAAACCATATCACAAATATTACCCGCGAAAATTCAAACGTCTTTTTTTTAATTTTTAAATACCAAAAGTTTATATTTTTACCATTTGGTGCCAACTTATGTAAATTTTGTTTTCCAATAAAAATATGTTGGCTTTCGATAATGCAAAAACCTGTTAAGAACAAAATTTTTTCAGCAAATCCTGGCATGTGTGTCATATTTAAAACACGATAATTTATGCAGTGCTGAGTTGCATGTCATTTTTTTGCGTTGCTAGCAACTGAATGTTAACATTTATTAAACATTTTGAAGCGGTTATGTACACTGTTATTTTGCGGGTTAAAAAAACTTATATGATGATTATATTTGTTGATAGTAATGTACTACTGATTTAGTGGATTAAATTTAAAATACAAGCTTTTTCATATTTTAGTTTTACCAACATACGTGCCAACTGCCAAGCCGATCATATGATTATAATAGTTTTGCGGAAACCCAACATTTTTCATATTTTTTTACATTTGCGTACGTGAAATTTTCTGTGGTTTGATATATCCAGAAAAATATTAGCGTTTCTAAAAAATTTAAATTCGAAGAAATCGACAATTAATTAAAATTGATAATTGATTAGTAAATAAGGTTTGATATGTCTAGAAAAAAATATTAGCGTTTCTAAAAATTTAAATTCAAAGAAATCGATAATTAATTAAATTTGATAATTGATTAGTAAGTAAAACTATATTTCTGTGCGCATTACATACCAAAAGGACAAGTTGTTTATAATTCCATTATAGGTATTGTAATGTCATATTATCTTATTTCAAAGTTTAAAAAGCATTTAATCTCATAGAATAGAATATTTTTATAATATAGATTTAATAATAATAGAATAATAATTATTTCATAATTATTAATTATATAAAATCTAGCAATTTTCTAATGATTTTTGTATCGCTTGCATTAATCTTTATTTCACTAAGTGTCACTGAACGCGTGTGTGTATATTCGCAATCCCACTTGACAACGTTGTTTTTTTAAGGTTAGGCACAAATTTGGCTTCATGTAGGTTTGGCTTCTGAGCTAGAATTTTAAGCTCATACATATAACATAGCAAGATACACAGTAGTAAACAAAACATTCAGCACCTTTCATTAGCTGTTTGGATATTTGGTGCTTATTCAAAATTTAGTGGATTTTTTCTCAGACATTTTTTAAAGGTTTAAAGGTTTTACCGTGAAGTTTTAATATAGTTCTTATATTTTATAAATTTCTAATTACCAAAAGATAAAGTTACTATTTATCTAAATTATTTCCATTTATAGGATGTTACTTATTTTTAATATAAAAATAATTTTTGTTTTTATTTGTTTTGAAACTTTTTTTAACCCAACTTCATGTCTCGCTTTAAAAAACTGAAACCACATTTTATTCCATTTATGATGTAATATAAATAGCTGTGCATTCTAAAGATTTTCTAACGGTGATTTATTGAAAAAATTTTTTATATTAATGTAAAAAATGTTTATTCATTGCTTAAAAGTATTTTGAATCTGACTACCTGTCTCACACAACTGGATCAAACGTTAGCGGCCCATTGTGAACAAGGAACTTGTTTTAGTCATGACCTCTGATGTAAACTCTTAGTAATACCCATATACCGTAATCCCAAGGAAAATACATTGCAATTTGTTTACATTTGCGCACAGCAGACCATACGGGTTGTTTTTTTTTGTTGACCCAGGCCATTTTATTATTCTACTACAGATTTTAAATACTAAATCATATTTCTTATTGTGTTGGCGGTCTTGTGAACAGTTTGATTTCCTGGGTTAAAATCAAAAAATACTTGCAGTTTGTACTGCCAAGAAATTTTAATCTTTTATTTATAAGTGGGGTATAAATTAACAATTTCGTTTTGTAAGATTAAAAAATTTTTTTAGTTCCCATTGTTTTAGTAGAAACAATAGTAATTTTCACTTATTATAATTTTACATATGGTTTGAGACTTTTTATTTCATGCTGTTACTTTTTTTCTATATTTAAAACTGTTTTGTGAGAAATGTTACAATAATGTATCATGATGTTTAGTGTAATTAAATTTTTTATTGTTTTAGCAACTGAAGGCGAAAGGATAATGTTATATTGAAAATGCAAGTGTATTGTTCATTTAAACTTTTGACAAGATAGAATTTATGACAAGCAATCAAAAAGTGAAGAATTAGAAATTGCTGTTTTAATTTAATTATTAAAAATTTACCTTTTTAACTTCAGAAAAACTGTCTAATAATAAAAAGCTTTAAACATTATTGTATACGTTGAAGATTCATTTTAAAAAATAATTCTTGTTATTTAGATTTCATAGAGTATGCTTCAAATCGGACAGTTCCCAGAACTTGGCGCCGCCCCCAGCTGGGCTCAATTCTATGGAAGTTGCGCCACCTGCGGTCGCTCTTTGACCCCGGAGTCTCCCACAAGGATCCTGCCCTCTTGCCTGCACTCATTTTGCCAGCCGTGTTTAGAAGAGCGCTTGCCGAGCGGTTCTCTAACGCTCAGCTGCCCGATTTGCGAGGATCAGTACATCGTGCCCAGGGAAGGTCTTGCCGCATTTCAACCCCCCGGGTCCCCGCAGGGCAGAGCCAGGAGATCTCCAGCCGGGTACCGGAGGCGGAGATCTCCGACCAGCGGCAACATGGACCAGAGCTGGGCGGACAGCGGAGTGGACACGACCACAACTCAACATGCCATCAGCGTCTTTATTCCCACCTGCGCCGGATGCAGTCTGCAGGAGGCAGTCAACTGGCGATGCAGCAGCTGCAGCGGCCTGCCGCTTTGCGAGGACTGCAGTCATCATCACACGGCAGATCCCCAGAACTCCACTCATCAGCTGGTCAAAGTGGACTTTATTAGTCCAAGCTCCTGTTCCACCAGCCCGCCGGAGGATTTCACCAGCTCCACAACGGGCAGTTATCTCCAAGAGATACCCAGGTGGCACTGCCGTCTTCACGCCGGCGCGGAACTTCGCTTGTATTGCGAGGAGTGCCGCGCCGCTCTGTGTGATTCCTGTGTGGACACCTCCTATGCGCACAGCTCCCACTCCGTGATTCTGCTGAAAGACGCTATTCAGCGTCAAAAACTGATTCTCAACGAGCTTCTGGAATGCCTGCAGCGCAAAATCGAGGAGATTCGCGCCAAAAACTCCACCCTGGACACTTTCGGGGAAGAATTGCACCCGGAACAAACTGCCGCCATCGAAAGACAGAATCGATCATTAACGCAATTACTAAACCTGCTCCAGGAACGCAAAAGTCGACTGTTGGACACTCTATTGGCGCACTGCGAAGGCAGAACGGAACATTTTGTCTCAGTTCATCAGCCGGAGAAACTTTCCTGGAGCTCGGAATTGGCAGAGATCCTCGACGAATGCCAAAAGTCTCAACAGGTAGGCGAGTGCGTTTTAACTTGTTTTTAAATAATTTTTCGGACAAGAACAGCGATGAAAAGTTTTATCATATCAAAAAGCCGACCGTTATACCGTAATTATTGTTTTTACTAAAAACATAAAAAAGCAATATGACGTGGGGTTTAATAAAAAAATAATAGTTTTATGCAGATTTTGTTTGTTCTGCATTGAGGATCTTTGGAACCTCTCTGCTTTTATTTGGGTCCAGTAATAATTAATCTCTCAACAACATTTGTATTCCTGCCTGAATAAATCAGAGTCTGCGAATTCGAACTTTTGTTTCTTGTTTGTAAAAATTTTAACAGCGCGCTTTTTATAAATTCCAAAGATTTGGATTATATATCAAGATAATCGATAAAGCAAGTGCACAAAATATTTTATACAATTTTGTGGTCAGTCAAAAGGTAAATACAATTCTAAATAAAATATAATTTGACAATTTCAGCAGCACTGAACTATAAATGGGTTTTATAACTTCCTTTTTCAAAAAAAGTTTTAGTAGTTGCGACAATGTCATAGATCATGCTCTTTCAGCATCCACTGTAAAAATTTACTACTTTTATTTAGTAGATGGTGATGCACTATTTTAAATTATTACTATAAATATTTTTTATGCAGAGCGATATTGATATACTTTTTTAAATTTATTTTGGGTCTTGTATGTTTAATATTTTTTGTCTAAAAATCTTAATATGTTTAATTTGTAGTCTTAATAACTCATATAGGTACATATAACCAATAGTAAAACCAATATCTATTACTAATTTTTTCTATACAATCTCACACACTGTTAAATTTTTACTGCTTTTTTATTGTAAATTCCACTAATAAAATTTTTATTTTGGGTATTGGGCCATTCCCCTCAGTTTTGTTAAGTAATTATAACAAGTCACTAAGGTGACAGACAACCACTTTGTATTTAGTAATGTTTGTGTAAATATATATCTAAAAAAATGTTAAGATTAGTATTGTTATTTTACCATGTATGCATTATTTGTGGTTGCCACATCTTCTATGCTGGTACAAAGAGAGGGACTCTGTCATGTAATGGGTGTTGTGGAGCATTTTGCCGCTAAAATTGTTTCCATCCGTGATAGAGCAAAACGTGTTACCCGTTTATTCTACAAATCCCATGACAAAAGCTACTGTTAACGTTGCCCGCCAGGCACCACGCGGAGGAACTCCACACCACCCGGCAGAATTTTTATTTGGTTAAACGATAATTCCACTTAGTACTGTGCCATAACGTTTTAAACACTAAGATAGGTGTATTTTAGTCTGATATCATTTAGTTAGACACACTTGCCCAAAAATAATATAAGAATTTATTTTCTTGTTTTTAATTGCCAAATGAAACAGCCATCCGCCTAATCGGACCGATAATAAATAAAAAAAATTGTGAGAAACGTGCATTATGTTCATCCAATTCTTTTATTTAAGCTTTCAAAGAAAAATAGTTATTTTTATTTTATTTCGTTCGTTAAACTTTAATATAAAACGATCTTTGAATGCGCTTTTGATTTATTTTGGTGCACTGTATTTAACGACTCTATTTTTGGAAATTTTTGGTGTTGGTTATTAATTAAATATAGTCTATACAAAAATGATGCGGACTGGCGACAAAACTCGAAATTTGAAACGATATATATCCATAACGGAGGTTAGAATATGTGCGGTACATATATGGGAGCATAGCTTGGACTCTTGGCTATCTTTTGAAAAGGTTAGAAAAAAATTTTTTTCGATGGCGTCATCACTACAGCCGATGCGGTGATAAAAACCTGGTCCCAAAAAAAAACTTTTATTAGTACGAGATAAAAAACGCCGTTTGGTATGCTGTTAAAACATACTTTTCTGAGTTTTTTCTGAAAGTTTGAGCGAAATTGGCTGGCTCAAATTTTCAGAAAAAACTCAGAAAAGTATGTTTTAACAGCATACCAAGCGACGGTTCTTATCTCGTACTAATAAAAAAGTTTTTTTTTTGGGACCAGGTTTTTTTCACCGCGTCGGCTGTAGTGATGACGTCATCGAAAAACATTTTTTCCTAACCTTTTCAAAAGATAGCCAAGAGTCTAAGCTATGCTCCCATATATGTCCCGCACATATTCTAACCTCCGTTATGGATATATATCATTTCAAAGTTCAAGTTTTGTCGCCAGTCCGCATCATTTTTGTATAGACTATAGTTTTGTTAAAAAAAGGTTATTTTCAAATATTTGTTTGAATTGTTTAAAAACACAACGTAATAGCTCTAATATACTGGTACTATAAATTTTGTAGAGCACCTCTGAAGACATAAAAAGTGCCAAAAAATACATAAAACAACCGCATTTTTTAATATTTTTTTATAAAACATTTCAAATTTCGAAAGTATTAAGGTAACTTTTATATAATATTTCTGTTTAAAAAATCGTGGTTAGCAAAATTGAAAAGTTCACACGTAATTTTGTTTTCCTACGGCAAGGTAAAAAGTTTTGCCCCAAATTCCAGTTGGTTTTTGATTGAATAATAGTGTTAAAAACATTTCCGTTGTACAACCAACCGTTCTCCTTTTATTTTCTCGATTATCAGCTAAATAATGAAGTAAAAAAACACGAACATACGCAGTAGTCTTTAAAACCTTAAATAGAGTTGTGGTTTGCTATTATTCATAATTTATTGAAACACGGTATTTTTAACTAATATCATTTAATGGTACCTATTATTTAAAATATTATATTAAAAATAAAGTAAATTCGATTCTCAATTTGAATAAAATTTAGATCTGGTAGTCCAAATTAAAATCCCTGGTTTTTAAGTAGTAAAATCAATAAAAAGTTTTATAGAACCAAAGTTATCAGTAATCTTTTAACCTTTTTCGATTGCTGAGTAGTGGAAAAATTGTTGCACAAATTTGCACACATTTGCGTATATGGTTTACACACCGTTTTATAGTAAATGAGGTAAAAACTCAAGGATTTTTGAACGTAGTCTAAGCTAATTTTCGTTTCCAAAAATTGTGTTTATTTTTTATACGAATCATGAAGCCTCATGATGATTTGCTTCCGTGACAAAAAGGGTGTCTTTAGATTATAAATTACATTTGCAATTATAACAGAGTGAAGTTTTAATCAATGATGCTGGTTGTTGTTGAAAAACAACCATTGTGCAAAGCAAAGAAATATAAAGCCGTATAAATGTAATTCTTAATAAAAAATTGCGGAAAATTAGTTTTGTCTGAAAAATGGGTAATACAGGACTTGAACCTGTAATCTTCAGCCTCGGTAATTCATCGACTAACATGTTACGTTGCACCATATCACCCGCTGATTTTACTTTAGAAATCTCATAGTAATGGCGTCGTATTTTTAAAATATCAAAGCAACAGAAGTCGTTCTGAAAATTGTCGCAACTCTAAGACGCCGATTTACGTTTTTTCGTTGCACGGCAAACAAGGAATGGTCTGTAACACGTTGCTCTGTAATGTTTATTATAAAAATACCCGTGGTAATTGAGTTTAACTGGTAACAATGTTTAAGGTAATCGAGTCCGAGGAAGTGTGCTGGCAAGAGCTTCGAGACTTGGCCGGCCGATTGGCGGAACTGCTCTCCGTCGATTTGCCGTCATCCGAGTCGCCGGAAAATTTGTCTTCGGGCGGGTCGCCGGGTAACCTGGTCTTCTACCCCAGCTACATCCGCACCATCGAAGACATTTTGACCAAATTCGGATCCTTGACCTGCGTACCGGCGACAGCCGACGCGGAGGTTTTCGCCTACGGCGAGGGACTACGGTGCGTCTGCGTCAATCGACGGAGTTCAGTTTTCCTGGAGGCCAAAGAACCGAGGTCCGGGCACTCCGCAGATCTGAACGCGGAGGATTTCACGACGAAACTCCAGTTTCGGCTGGGGGATTTAGAAGTGTCGGAACCGACCCTGGTTAAAAAAAGCCCGGGTCAGTTCGAAATCTCCTTTAAAACGACGAGGGAAGGTGAGTCACGTACATGCACAGTGGGGAGAAGGAAGATATAAAAATAAAACACTGAACATTACAAAATTTTATATACCATAAAACGAAAATGCGCCGCAAATTGTATGAATTTCACCCATTTTTTGTGAAAAAAATTAAAGCGTTAAAAATAGAAATACCCAAAAAATTATTTTCAAAATACAATTAGTTTTTTTTCTGATTTTTGCACTTTTTTGTTTTCGATTAGTCTACCGTTTGTTGATGCGTCAAAAATATTTCTTTTGTTTTGAAACTTTGCTAACGAAATTTTGAAATTATGCAATTTTTTTAATAAATGAAAATTGCAACTTTATTTTGAGATACAGTGTAATTAATATTAATTTTCATTCAAAACCTGAGAGTTTTGCGCAGACGTAAATGTTCGCAAACTTTTTGAAATTTCTAAAGTAAATGGATGAAATCGAATTCGCTTCACGTACATGAACTTGAAAACCCTAATAAAAAATTTTTAGATAGAAATCTGAGCCATTGACATTAAATTGATTTTATTATTTAGTTTAAAAATAATATATTTGAAACAGGATTTTAAAAAGTTTTCTAACAGGATTTAAAAAATCTATAGTAAATCAAAAAGCTTAAATAAGTTTGTTTTAAAATTTTATTTTATAATTTTTTCATAAATTCTGCTAACGTTTGTGTGTGAATATCGTAACGTTGAATCCATTATAATTTTTTGATTCAAGAACGCTTGGGGTAATGATGAATTATTTTAAGCTTTAGGTCATATTTAGATTACGTAAATATAAATTATTTATTTAAAAATGTAAATGTGAATAAGATAAAAAAAACTGCAATTGCCCGATACAAAATTTTTTAAGAGCAAACATAACTAAAAGTTTTTGTGTACAACTTTTAAAAACAATTATTCATATCCAAGATAAAAATTTTCGTAATTTTTTACTTTGATATTTTTGACCAAGGCAATCTGAACTAAAACTAAATAATAAATATAAAATATAACGCATACCTACTTGGACAATTTGCGAAAACTACCGTATTCCCTTTACAGTATGTACATCAATTTTATGATACAAATTATCCGGTCGATTTATAAAAGCAAGTCAACGAAATGATTTGTTTGTATACTAAAAAGATGTGCATGCATTATGGTAGTTTTCTCATAGTAGACCAAGTAATGCGGAATGCTTTACGTTTATTATACAAATTTTAGTGCAACGTAATATGTCCATAATTCAATAACAGAATAGAGGAAAGTCTACAATGGGAGTTTATAATAATATAACTTTCTTTTGTGCTGAAGCTGAATCGGATATTTTGGTAAGATGGTGTTATCCAAGTGAAGCTAAAAAAGTATATGACTTGGGTTATAAGATTTACGTACGTACAGTATGAGTAAAATGATTTCACGCATAACATTTCTTCATTTTTATTACTTCTTTCTGTGTACTTTTTAAAAGTTTTATAGACATATATTTTCCGCAAAATTTTGAAATATAGTTCTTGCGTAGCTGTAATTCAATAATATTTTTTTTAAAAATATTGTCAAGTAACTTTAAAGTTTAGCAAATAAATAAGTTTTTAAATGCCATAAGTTTAATTAATTTTTTAACATTTATTTTCACGAAGCTATCTATAATACGGACTGTGCCAAAGCATTTTCATAGGTTTTAACTAAAAAAATATTTTGGATTTAGTTTTTTTTTAAAATTAGTATAATGAATTCGATTTTTTTTAGATTCCAAGTGGTTCTAAAACACAATTTTACTTTTTGTTAAAAAATTTTCTTTTAAATTTAATTAAAATTAATAACACTCCATGGTTCCAGCATTCTTCAAAGTTTGGTCGGTTTTCTCTAGTTTTACGGCTTCGTTATGTTCTAGAGCAATTCAAAAAGAAATAAATTTTAAATATAGTTAGTATTTTTTGCATTTTTGTAGGAAGTTACCTGTTATCAATTGATATGAAGGGTCAACCAATCAGAGGCAGCCCTTTTGCGTTAAAGTCCGTGGGAGCGGACAAATATCAAATGGATCACTGTTCGGTTCATTCCAAATTGCTTTCGGCAGAAATGTACGAGCCGACAGCAACAATTTATGGACCTCTGGAAGACGATCTTTTGATGAAAGTGGGCACAAGAGGTCGAGGAAAAGGACAGTTTTCGAACCCTCAAGTATGTTGATATCTGATTTATTAAACGAAAAGGTTTCTTTAAAAGCTATTTGCAAATTAGTAGAACAACTATGTATTATTAGAATTAAACGTACAATAATTTGTGCAAAAACAATGTGTTTTGTCAAAAAATTTAAATTATATGTGGTAAATAAAATCATAGATTTTAATGTGCTACTTTACTTTATTTCAATATGCAACTACAGTGTAGTATCTTCAACTTCGTAAATAGTGCGATGATATAACGTTGTTTAAATTATTAAAGAAGCAATGTCACGCATGAAGTTCTATATCACCCGGAATGAACTAATCCTTTATACTTGGCTGATCGAGCTGAAATTTGGAAATATTGTAGCTATAGTGCCAAGAAACACAAACATAAAATTTAAAATAGATCAAATTTCTTTTAATGGAGTAGTTTTTCCCGATATCGCCCAGAACAGCTTACTTTTTTTATACAAAGTTTCAAAATTGGTATGGTAAGGCTACTTTATTTTCAATTTTCAGTCTGATACATATGCCAATTAAATTATTAAAGGAGTAGTTTGTTCAAGCGATATAGAAGTTTGATTCGTGACTGTACTGACAGTGCCCTTTAAAGACGTGACTTTATTTAAATTTTATTACCAGTGTGTTTTTTTGGTTTTTTTACGTTGTAGTGTACGTTTACTTACACATAGTTTTTAACGCAGTTGGCTGAGTTTTGAGTTTTAAAACTATGTTTAACTCTCAAAGAACTGCAGTTATATGTAGTTTGTGAGAAAAAATTTAACGCCAAACAAAAAAAAATATTTATCAGCAATATTATTTTGAAATAGTTTACTTATTGAAAGTTAAATATACAGTTGCTATTTACCGAAAATTAAATATAGTCATTTTGTTTTATACAAAAATATTTAAGATATGTAACATCTAAAATATGTTATGCAAAAATGTTCCCATAAGCTTTGTATTTGGGAGTTTTCGGAGCTCCGAAACCTGCTGTAATTTCTTCATAATTTTTTGCATAATTAAAGAGCGATAAGATATTATATTTCAAATATTTTATTTGAAACTATTTTTTAAAAAATTTTTTTGCAGTTGAAATAACATGCACCATTTTCAAGATTAAATTTTAAGGCTTTATTAACTTAAAAAGTGGTGTTTCTGAGGAAGCAAGCTTTTAATGGTCAAAAGTCCAGCGCGCAAGGTTTTGGAATAAAAACTAGTAATGTGCCCCGGAGCTCCGAGGTCCTCCACTTTTAGGAGCTCAAGAGCAATCTCTGGAGCTCTGGAGCTCCAGAGCTCCGCCTTATTTTTGTACTAAATTCATGAATAATTAAAGAGTGATGCCATATAATAATTGGTCAAAATTTTTTTGCAAATTAATTTTTTTCCAAATTTATTTAAGACGCTTAAAAAAGTCTTAAAAATGCGAATAGAGTAATTTTAACTGTATTTTAAGCTTAAATTAAACTAAAATCGCTCATTTAAGGGGATAAGCTCCGGAATTCCGGAGCTCCCTTCGCTTTAAATGGCCGGAGCTCCGGAGAATGATATTGGAGGATAGGAACATCACGAACACGCCATTTCTGGGTTTAGTGCAACCTAAGTACGCGTCGGCCTTCAATTGTGTGTAGCCGTGTTTCAATAAATCTTGAGTGCGATTTTTATTATTTTTTCAGGGAATCGCCTGTTTTCCGGACGGGCGAGTTTTGGTGGCTGACAGCAATAGTCAGTGCGTCCAGCTTTTCACGGCTGAAGGCGACTGCATTCTAAAACTGAACACCCGGGGTCGGGTACCTGGGGGACTCCAGCGGCCCACGGGGGTGGCGGCCCTGGAAAACGACCGATTCGCAGTGGCCGATTACGACAACAAATGGGTTAGCGTATTCAGCTGCGCGGGAAAATTCCTGTACAAATTCGGCACCAACAAACTCATCGGGCCGAAAG